>OZ012706.1:42079892-42222408 GCA_963942595.1 Cylloceria caligata
GGGGGAAGGAGTAGGGATAGTAGTGGGAAGCAGCAAACGCGTACACATACCACCGTCGTCTCCGTGCGCTTTCTCATTTATCATCCAATGTCTTCCGCAAGACTGCCTGGGTATTTCTCCCACAATTTTAGGGGATCTTTAACTTGACAGAAAACTAACATGATGGCAAACAGCTCACGGATTTAATAAAGAGAGACACACAAAGATGGATGCTTCTTCCAGAGTGCGGTCCCAGTGTGCATTGTCCTCCAGCAAGCCAAGTGCGCTGCATGCCACCTGAAATGCCGGCTGGTCTACGCCTACCAAAATTTCTAATGCAGTAAAGAACATGGGGTCACGGATCTCATGCAAAATGAGGAGTGAGTAGTAGGTAGTAGGTGGTACTCACAGTATTGCTGGGATAGATCGTGTACATTCTACTCAAACCCTGATCGTTCTTCACCCCCGGATAATATGTCACTGGCTTCGCTAGTTTTCTCTCACAGAACTGGTTTTCTTTCCATACGCAGTAAGTCGGAACTATTATACGAGGGTTGATTAATAAATAGTCGGCTTGGTAAAGAAAATAGTGTTTTTTTGGACAAAAATCTTTTTATTTCTCAACATAATCTCCTTGTAGCTCGATACACTTATTCCAACGATTTACCAATTTTTTGATGACCTCCGAATAATACGATTTCGGAAGGTCCTCAAAACCGGTCTCTGTTTTGGCAATGAGGTTATCTCTGGAACCAAATCTCTTGCCGCCAAGCCGTTTTTTCAGGTTTGGAAACAGAAAGTAGTCGGAGGGGGCCAAATCTGGAGAATACGGTGGATGCGAAAGCAATTCGTATTTAAATTCATGAATTTTGGCAATGGCAACTGGGCACGTGTGAACGCGTGCATTGTCTTGATGGAAGAGCACTTTTTTCCTCGCCAAATGTCGACGTTTTTTCTTTAATTCGTCGTTGAATCGGGTCAGTACGGCTGCATAGTATTCGCCATTAATCGTTTTTTTCGGCGGAAGGTAATCGATGTATATTACGCCGCGTGCATCCCAAAAAACTGTGGCCATGACCTTACCGGTCGATGGCACCATCGTCGCTTTCTTCGGAGCACGTTCGATCGGTAAAGTCCATTGTTTCGATTGTTCCTTTGTGTTGAGAATCCGTCCGATGTGGCTTGACAGATCTGTGGAGATATTGACAATAATGAAGCCTCACTCGATACAGGGTGATAAATAAACCAGACACATTGTTGTTATCTTCAGAAAGCGGTTTATTCCACCTTCCGTCAGCTCTCATACAAAATACAATTTTGGACATAATTTGGAAAAAATTGTAAATGTCAAAATAAGTTAAATTAGGAAAACAACAAAATTGGTATAAAATAATTGCACCAAAAAGTCAAAGAATTGAAATGTATGAACAAATAAATTGAGCTGAATATCTGGACTGAAAACCAGCACACAATTATATTAATTAAGCCGGCAAAATAGTGTGAGGAGAACGTGGTGCAGCACGTGCTACAGCGCACGCTACAAAGTGAGACAAAAATGTTGATGTACCGCTATTTTCCTCCTCACTGACAGTGAATTGTTCTGCATTATATCAGTGTACGCTTACCTTGAGTTCTGAGTCCTGGTGAGCGAGAAGTTGAGCGAGTCCGGTGAATTGCGACAGAGAAACGGTCCGAGAGTCCTTTGATGCGTGTGCTGTTCCCGTGGTTGTTCCGAAAAGTGTCAAAATTTCCAATATGGCTGCGAGATATGAAAGCGTCGTTGGGCGCTAAAATCAATTGAGAGGTAGCCGGTGAGCGAAGCCGAAGTCAAGCGAGAGAGACACCCTCTCACTCAACGCGGCGTGGATACGAGGCACAACCTCGGCTCCGCGAAGCCCTGCCTCGGCTATCTCCGGCCCAACCGAACGCAGCGTGCTAGAGCACAGCAACAGGTCGACGCACGGCGAATATCGATCGCCGTGTGCCAGCTGATTATCCAACACTTTGTCTCTGAAGTATAGTGGTGGATCCATGTTTCGTTCACGGTTACGTAACGACGCAAAAACTCAACAGGATCACGCTTATAGATCGCCAAATACGCCTTTGAATCAGCTACACGTTCTATTTTATGGTCGACAGTGAGCAAACGCGGCATCCATCTTGCGGATCAATTTTTCATACCCAACTGATCACTCACGATTGAAATCACTGAGCCATATGATATGCCTGTGGCCTCATCAATCTCACGCACTTTTAGTCTCCGATCATTTGACACTATATCGTGGACTTTTTCAATTGTTTCTGGTATGACGACCTCATTTGGACGACCTGGACGTTCATCGTCTACAATGCTCGTACGACCGCGTTTAAATTCAGCTGTACAATATTTAATGGTTGATAACGAAGGTGCAAGGTCCATATAAGCTTCGTCTAGCTCCGCTTTCATTGTTCGTTTTCTCTTTCAAAAACAAAAATCGAATCACTGCACGATACTCAATTTTTTCCATTTTTGTAAAAACACAAAAGCTGTTTGTTTTTTGACGCTGTCAGACGCAAACTAAACATCGCAGCCAGCTGAAACTTTGACAACAGTCATGTGAAGGATGGCACTACTAAAAGTCGCTATTGGTTTCTTTCCTCGACCAACAGATGGTGCAAAGCCGACGATTTATTGATTGACCCTCGTGCAATATAAAAGTGTTCTTACGAAGGTATCGACCTTGCACAGCTTAAAATAGGACATAAGTTTTGTTTTCTAAGGGTTATTAATTCTTTCAACAACATTGTCCTCTGTAAAACAATCTCTCTGGCCATTTTCGAAATGTACGGCAAGGTGCATAGTGGAAGGAAACCTTTCGCGGATAGGAAAGCGGAGAATGCGCCAGGCTCCCTGAGAGCTGCTGATATATTGTCCAATTTTGTACCTCAACACCTCGTCCAGATTTTTAACGGTGAACGATGGTCAGACTCTTTGTTTACACACCTGCAGATGTATTTGACTTCACTGAATTGCAATATTCAACATTCATATGGGCCGAGAAGGCGCGGGACAGGACGGAGTTGTATGGCACAACCCATCGATTGTCAATATAAACTGAATTGACTTCGACAGTGAACCCGCCATCTGCCGGGGACCGCCTGCAATACTGTGGATAGCCATGCTTTTCTGTTTGAGTTTCTTTTAAAAACGGCAGCAGGCACTTCATAGTGGAGGCGCCATCCACCATGCATGGTGAATTCCTGTTGATGTGCCACATGGATCGTGGATCACAGTTGTTTTGATAATCTCATGGAGAGCTGAGTCCAGGTCGTGATGAGGAACTTCAGCTTTTATAACCTTGTCAATGTACTTTGCTCTTATCTTTTCTTCTAGCTACAGGAGAATATGAATGTGAGGGAGTTCACGGCGCCATTCCACGGAGTGACACCTAGTATGGTCAAAGATGCATCCTTTTGAAGGAGCTTTACCATATGCTTTACTTTCACGTTGAAAAATCTCGCTACTATGTCATGTCTATCGTCAGATGTTTGGCCTTGAGTTCAACGCTCTATGGTCTTTGGCCACTCCGGATTGCAGGCAAATGCAATAAACAGATCTAGCCGTCCAGAAGAGCGCACATACGTCATCGCATCTTGAGTTCGGTCGTGCATGTAGCGGGGTCCTCCAGTGAAAGAGGGCGGCAACACAACCATGTTGCCAAGCTCTGTAACTGATTGCAGTTCTTGCTATGGCATCCTTCAGATGGATATATTCTACACTTCTCAGCTCTTTCTGGTGTTACGAATTGAATTGAGTCCTTCAGTCTAAATTTACGCATATATATCAACCAGAAATATATTACGTTCTCTCTACTGTGGAGAACGATATCTCTCTTCTCAAAATCCTGGTCGTCAATGAGAATTGCTACTTCTCTAGTCGTTGGAGACTTGACACGACCTCTGGGATTTCTCGAAGGCTTTGTATCGGCGTTAATCACCACTTGGAACTCCTTCTGTCCCTTAGTAACAGAATCAACAGCAACCTTAAAATCAAAAATATACTTGTGTTGATGGAGCAACTTCTGCAGTTGGCTAACCAGTTCTTGCTTAATGCCAAGACAGATTCCACAACGGATGTCCCTCTTATTGTCTTCATCACCAGCAAAATAAATCTGGAAAAATGAAGGCTACTGCTGAGGCCCTACTATGAGGCTCCCTATCCTATGACAGACCTGCCCTTGCACTGTAAACGTTGGCATAAAAGTCCAAGGTAATAATCTGATTCGTGATTTCTTTTCATTGTATTTAGCTGTAGCTGCCTGATTACTGTAGGGGTTATTAGATGCATACTTTTCAACAGCCTCTTTGTTGACTTTGGGACGACGATGAGTATATTTTTCAACAGCCTCATCTAAGTGCCTCATCTCAAACATCTAACTGTCCTTCATTAAAATCTCCTGTGGGTCAGATTCTTTTGACTCTCTGTAGTGACTCTCCAAAGGTAGCAATAATGGTGTCACCTTGAAACACCTGAAACTCATAAGGGAAAATCTCTCCCGCCGCCTTGAGTTCACAAGTAGTTCCATAGGTAGGTAAGAAGCCCCAGACCACTCCTGAGTGAAGCACTTTGACTTCTACCATTTGTTCGACACGTGACTCACAATTTCAGCCCAAATTGGAGCAGCCATTGATACGTTGCCGTACGCCAGATAGGACAGAAAGGAAAATAGGCATGGGCCGTCACCAAGAATCTTTACTATTAGGCAAGGTATCTGTATTCCGTTAATTATAACAATCTCCTCATCAATAATATTATGTTTTAATTTTTTTTAATCTATAAAATCAAATTTAAAAAAGTTTCTTTCTAATTTTAATATAAAAAGCTTCAAATAAAAACTTACAAATTGCTTCCTCGAGATTCCGCACGATGCTCAAAGTCCTCTCAATGAGCAACTATCGTTATCAATTTTGGCTTTCTCATAGAGGAAGTATCGTACGGTTGCTCGAAAAAGCAATATTCAAGTTTCACTTTGAAGCTTTTTTTAGAGTAATTTCGTCACAATTAAAATGTTCTAAATTTCATAAAATCTGAACGCATTTACCGATTTCCTAATTTTCTGCCAACATTCTTTTTGAACTACTTTATTCATATTATAAAATTCTGCCCAACTATTCGAAATTTATCAGAATTATCGCCTTTCGATCATTTTTTTTGAAATGTCCAAAAAATAAAAATGTTGTGTGACCGATTCTCTCTAATTTGTATACCAACTTTACTTTTTTTACCAATTCTCTCCAATTTAAATACCAACTTTACTTTTATAATACTCTATTTTTAAAAATCCGCACGATATCTTGAAGCTTTAAAAAAATAAAGCAACTCGTGATTTTTCGAAAAATTCAGAAATTCATAAAATCTAAACCGTTCGACGGACGTTTCCCGAATTCAATACAGACCGTCCTTTCATGACACTCTATTTACATTTTTTTAAATGAACTCGGAATTCTAACATTAGGGTAAAGATTTGGGTAAGAGCGATCACAGAGATTTTTTAAATCTATTTTTTACTTCCCTAAAATTCGTTATTTTCACGTAATGCCGACAAAATTTGCAGTAATCAAAGATTATGTATAGTTGTATAGTTTTACATCTATGCAAAACGGGAGCGCTGTAGCTCAAACCGTTCTCGAGTGACAGACGATTCAATTATATTTAAGCCTCTTAAATCTTTCTCGAGATAACACGTAGTAGCAACCTTTCCAACCTGGTCAAACACACGTATAAATTTGAAAATGAAAAAGTTCGACGCACATGCGCACCCTTGTGTCGTCGACCGTCCACCATTTCATTTTATTGTTTTTTTGTCTGCCTAACGAACTGCACGTTATCACACTATCACGGTTATTTGTACCTACATCAGAAAAATGGCGAAGAGGAAGCGTTTAAAGGAAGTAAAGAAATATAAAAAGAAGAAGCTGGCGAAAAAAATGGCGAAACTTAAAGCAAATTTGAAGTGCATTACCCTATTCGGAGGAAGCTCGTCGGCGTTATTGAAAGCGTCTACCGACGATATTACAGGTATGTACAAAGTAAGACATCGGCACCGTCAGATCCCTCGAGACAGAACACAGTCGTTTTTTTTTATCGAGATAGATTTTGCTTGACCGCAGACTCGACAGCAATGACTGTACAGGACGAGGAAAATATAACCTCACACTAGGACCCAGTTCCGAGTTGCCATCTCGAATCGACCGAGGCCACAGACCTCAATAATTCAAAAGAAAACCAGCTGAATGCGGGTACCCTCCTAGTCATTACTAGCGAAGATCCTTCAATAGGAATCCCACTAGACTCGATTCATACAGGACTCGCAGACCGTTAGCCTGTGTGGCTAACCACGGAATTTGAAAAAAAAGAAAGAGAGGAACTATATAAAAAATATCCTTGCAAATTCAGCAACTGCGCTCTCGAAGCACTGAAACTAAATACTGAGATTAAAACAATGTCAACGAAGGCATTAATTAAAAGAGACAACCACTTCGTCGAAACTTAGGAGCGTGTAGTTTCTGCGCCGGCCACGCAGGGAGCTGCTACCGGAACCAACCAGAGACGCTCTTCGTCAAACGGCAAGTACTCGACAAGAAACAGAGCCAACTCAGGCTACTCGTCGAACAAGACTCAACAGAAGACAACCAGAAGCCTTCGACGAATGGACGACAATAATCTCAGATCGGGTTATATTAGAGTGTATGGGAGGTTATAAAATACCTTTTAAATATAGGGTTACCCAACGCAACCCACTGGCGGAGCCGCGTTGGTCAGTTTCGGACGCTAGAGATGTAGAACAAGAAGTGATAGGTTAAGTTGCAAACGATTAATGGATGTGAAACCATGTGAGACAGTACAGAACAAATTTATGTCGAGATTTTTCTAGCCGGGAAATCTTCCGGGGGTAAACAGTTTATCTTAAACCTTTCGGATCTTAATGAGTGCATAGACACAACACATTTAAAAATGGGGGATATCAGAACTGCCTCGAAATTACTGCTGCCGGGGGACTACACAGCAAGCTTGGATCTTTGAGATGGTTATTTCCTGGTACGCGTCCATACGTCGTACAGAAAATTTAAAAAATGCGTGTTCAAAGGCCAGACCTACGAGTTCACGTATTTACCGTTTAGACTCTCGTCAAGCCCTAACGTATATACGAAAATAATGCGACCAGTCATGAGTTGGCTTCTGTCTAGAGGATTTATATCGACCATATGTTTGGACGATATATTATGCATTGGTCGCAATTTACATTCCTGTGCTAAAACATCGCGAAAGTGAGCCTCTCTTATTAAGATTAGGATTTATAATAAACTTCGAGAAAAGTTATTTGGTTCCAAATACAAGATGCCAATTCCTTGGTTTTGTTTTAGATTCACGACAGTATGTGGTAGATATAACCGAACAAAAACGTGGCCAACTGGACAAGGAAGTGAATAAGTTCATAAGATTAAAGACGTGTGCGATCCGCGAATGGGCGCATTTCATCGGTTGTCTAGTCGCGAGTTGTCAGGCCTACGGTTGGGTGTATTGCAAATTATTAGAAAGGGAAAAACAAAAAGCTCTCATATTAAACGGAGCAGATTATGACCCTCGAATAAAGTTATTCGGAAATGTACAAGAAGATTTGTATTAGAACAATAGTTTTTTACAAAGTAATATACTAGATGCCTCGACAACAGGATGGGGGGCATCGTGTGACGGTCTGTCGACAGGGGTCTATGGTCTCACAGCCGAAGAGAAAACTCGATAATGGATTTGGGCTTCCTATATTCCATCTAGAGAAAATGTAGAAGCACATCGCGAATCACGGGGAGTTACGGAGGATACTGAATGGGAATTATCAAACGAAGCGTTCCAGAAAATTGTAAAGGTCTTGGGTTACCCAAAAGTCGACTTTTTTGCATTTCGTATCAGCTCGAAATGTGACCTGTTTTAGGCGTTGCACAGAGACCCCGAGTGCGGAGCTGTAGACGCCTGCACTATCAGCTGGAACGAATATTACTTCTATGCCTTTTACCCTTTCGCAATGATCCTACCGACTCTACGGAAGGATCAAGAATACAGGATCAAGAATACAGGATCAAGCGACAGGAATAATGATAGTTCTGGAATGGCTTACGCAGCCATGGTATACGATAAAATTAAGACCATCTCCAGACTTACTGTTATCTCCTTGTAGAACGATGCAGCATCCCCTGGCACGCAAACTTACCCTGGTGGCAGCATGATTGTCAGAAAGGCGTATGTGAGATGAGGATTTTCGGAGAAAGCAGCGAATATTTTACTGGCATCGATTACCCAATCAACCCTGAAGCAGTATAATTCGAGTTTAAAGGAATGGTGGTACCACTGCCAGACTTTTCATATTAACTCTCACGCGGTGACGCCAACTAGTGTAGCTGAGTTCCTCGCCGAGAGATTCGAAAAAGGGGCTTCCTACGGTACCCTGAGTTCTACTCGGGCAGCTATCGCAATGATTGCTCAAGAGAATTTTCGTATGATCCGCTACTTTCGCGATAGTTTAAGGGGTTATATAAATTAAAGCCAACAAAACCTAGATATTCTGAGATTTGGGATGTAGACGTGGTATTAGAGCATTTACAAACGCAAGAGGCCACCGATAAGCTCGATCTACAGACGCTAACGTGGAAGACAATCATTATCATAGCCTTAGCCACAGTCCATACAGCTTAAACTATATAATTGATAAATACAAATAATATTAAGAGATCGCCGAAAGCGTTCGAGATCCAGATAACAGTTAGGATTAAGACCTCGAGACTCGAAGGAGAACAACCTCTTTTATGCCTATTGTATTTAAAAGATAAGCCAATGAGTTGCTAGTAGCGTTGATTGCTATCTGCAGAGAACCAAAGATTTAAGAGGAACGGAGATAATACTGTTCATATCCGCTAAAAAACCTCATAAAGTGGTCCCAGCACAGTTAATAGGAAGGTGGATTAGAGAAGCATTAGCTGCGAGTGGTATTGATATTAGTAAGTTCAAGCCTCACTGTATTAGGCATACTGCGTCCTCAGCGGCCCTGCGCGAAGAAGTAGATATTAATACAATAAAGAAGACAGTTGGATGGACGAAGAAGTCTTAGTGTTCTGCAAAGTTTTATAATCGACCCATTGCCCCAAGAGAGGATAATTTTGCAAGGGCGGTTATCGAAAAAAATCATTAAACTAAACAAAGTATACTTTGGAAATAATTACGCAGAAAAAAAAATTAAAAACTGTTCTCATTGAAAATTATTCACTGAGAGACTTTCACAGTGTAAAGAGCCGGCAATGAAATACTGTATCATCGAAAAATTACTTACGGAGATAAATCCCTCAACTACATTTTCCCTCACTCGTCCGTCAGCACTTGTGTAGCTTACTCAATTATTCTCCTCTCTCTCTCGTCTCGCCGTACCGCTTCTCCGTTTAAATCCATGATTATTCCGCCGTAGACAGCCGTAAATCGATTGTTGTGCCGCGGAATATTCCACTTCACGGTATTTTCTGGAATATTTTTTAGCTGACACAGCTAAGACTAAGAATTCGTTCAAGACAGGAAACGAAGTAGACGCCGACGCAGCACGAGGAGACTCGCTCGGCGAGCGACGATAGGCTAAAGAAAGAATTGCTAACAAAGGGATTTTCGCAAAGACAGTTAGCAACTGCTTTACGAAAAACAGTTCTAAAAGTAGACTCAAAGAGAACGGGTTGGTTCCTCGTCAATTACTCGAAACAACAGAATTATTGTACATTCTTTCATTGACTTTTAAATAGACAACGGAAAGTTACCGTTGCCTATAACAAATACTTCCATTTATATAAATTCGCGTTTTTACCAATTACTCGAGATCCATCTCCTAATCGGCAAACGATCCCAAAAAATAATAACTTTTTTATATTATACCGAATACTGAATGATCCAATTACGCGGTACCGACATAACACGATAATAATTACAAATATATTTTATGATCGATTTCGAACGTTGTGCACAACGTGGAGACTTATCGATAAGTCACATAAAAAAAATTAGTTAGTGTGAACAAAACAAGCGATCCAATTTGATTGAATAACGGTCTGAACATATCCAAAAAATATATATGGGTGTCATTTATTTCTTTGAAAACAAACTTTGAACATACATTTCACCCCCTTATGATTTGAATTTTGGAGATGCTGAAATACGTGTTTTATTATTTTTATTTTGGAGTTTTTGTGCTCAGTTTCGAGTACATCTGACAACTTTTTTTTTTCGCATACCAAATTTTGCACCCCCTTTCAACCCCTTGAGGATTGAATTCCCGTACGTTGTTAAATACGTTTTCAATTATTTGTATCGTAGAGTATTTATGCCAAATTTCAAGTAAATGTGACTAGAAAACTCGTGTTCCTATTCAAAAGTGTACACCTCGTTTTACCCCCTTGAGATTCGAATTTTTGAAAATAATCCGTTCTTGGCGGATGCCTACGTCGTATAAAGAATCTACAAGCCAAATTTAAAGTTCGTAGGCGTTATACTACCTTGATCATAAAGTTTAGGACCGGCCACCGTATGGCGCTGTCAGCCACCCGATCGGAATTTTTTTTGTCAGTTTACCACATTTGTCATTGACACTTCCCTCCAAATTCAGCGTCATAGCTTGACATTTGTAAAAGTTAGGCTGTACTGATTAAATCTACCTTTGTGCATGTTTTCGATTTTTTAGAAATTTGAAAATGTCATCAACTGTGCATCAACGAGTTTGCATTAAATTTTGTGTGAAAAACGGATTTAACGGTCCACAGACCTTGGAAATGTTGAAGAAGTGTTTCGGTGACGATACTTTTTCGAGATCAAATGTTTTTCGGTGGCACGAACGCTTCAGAAGTGGCCGTGAGTCGGTCAAAGATGACGAACGCAGTGGCAGGCCGTCGACGTCGGAAACCGATTAAAACGTCGATAAAATCAGAGAAATGTTGACCGAAAACCGCAAATTGACCATCAGAGAGCTGGCAGAGGACTTGAACATCACTTGTAGATCCGCTCAAGACTTTTTGGTTAGTGATTTGGACCTCAGACGTGTCGCTGCAAAACTGGTTCCGAAAGACCTTAATTTCATGCAAAAAAAGGACCGCGTTGAAATCGCGAAAGACATGACTTTCAAGGCCAAATCCGACCCAACATGTATAAACTGGATCATCACTGGAGACGAGACGTGGATTTATGTATATGACATGCAATCCAGACATTAAGCGAATGAATGGCGTGCAACCAATGAGCCGAGACCAAAAAAACCACGTTCATTTCAGTCAAAATATAAGGCGAAGCTCACGGTTTTCTTGGATTACAACGGTGTTGTGCATCATGAATTCTTGCCAGAAAAATAGACGGTTGACAAAGAGTATTATTTGGGCGTTATGAGACGTTTGCGTGAAGCAATTCGCCAAAAAAGACCAGGTTTGTGGGAAAACAATTGGTGGATTTTGCACCACGATAACGCACCGTCGCACAATGCGATACTTATCTGTGAGTTTTTGACCAAAAAAAACACGAATACTATCCAGCAGCTTTCGAATTAACCTTATCTGGCTCCCTGCGAATTTTTCCCGTTCAACCGACTTTAAAAACCGCTTCGCGGAACGCGTTACAGCACCTGAGAGGAAGTCATGAAAAAGTCAACGACGGCTCCGATGGACATACCGAAAATTAGGTGCCAGCAGTGTTTCGAGGATTGGATCAAGCGCTGGCGTAAGTGCGTTGCAGTCGATGGAGAGTACTTTGAAGGCAACCATATCGATTTTGATGAGTAAATTTGTATTTTCGATTTTATGAATAACGTCCTAAAACTTTTTGATCAAGGTGGTAGTTCCTGAGATTTCGTGTTGAGTGAGAGTGGTATATCTCTTATATATGTATAGATAAGGCATATACATATGTATCTCTCCAAAGACTGCACGACCTGGCCGATAGTCGGAGAGTTTGTGTGTCTCAGGGATCTGAAAAACTATGCTGGACCAACTGTCCCCTGATAATTACTCTTGCCGGACAGGTGGAAGATAGAGATCTGACAAACAAGCAGTCGGTCAGCGCAGGGAAGGTGGCGATCCCATTACTCAGAGGACAGCCATGCCCCCATGTAGTAGCTAACCCGAGCTAAGGCGTGATCTGCCATACCTGAGGCCTGAATGGCATTGGAAAATAGTGTCAGAAACGGTGCCTCTGTAACACCAGGTCGAGTTGAAAAGTACCCAGACCTTACCCCGACGATCGGGGCTCTTTCAAGGCTTTCAAGACTTTAATTTTTCAAGATACTCGTAAGGCTAACGTAGACAACGACTATAAAAGCAAGACGCTACAGACGAGGCAACTAGGAAAGGAAGGAGACCAGACAAACAGAGCCAGCCCTCCGAAGGATCGTGACGTTCGCCGGCAGGAAACTTTGTGGACCCCCTTGCTAGTGTCGAGAGCCAGGCCATGGCCGAAAATCTTTCGCACAAACGCGAAACAAAGATAGAAACCGGATATACCTCAAGAAGGCGGGCCATGCGACTGGAATAGTTTAAACGACGAAGGCAGTACAATCGAAGTAAACAGAATAACCGGATCCTCAAGGACTGGCGGTAGGCGCACCTGAGGGAAGATGGAGCTAAAAACGAAAAAGCACAGCCATCGCCTGAAAACTAAATGCGCCTACCGTTAGGTGGGTCATCAGAGATAACCAAGGTCAAAATAATACAATCCACGATAAAATAATAAAAAGAGCTACGCGGCTCCAGAAAAGGTAGAAACAGAAAGCAACAACCAGTCTACAACTTAATATCCAACAAAGAGCACCAGATAACAACACAACGAGAAGTTATAACAAAAAAACTACAAAAACGAAGAAGTTCACGTATAACATCTTACCCATGAGTGCATACCGACGAAACGAAATAGAAAAGCATGCCAACTGAGAAAGTTAAATCAATAGGGATTAATAATCAGCAAGAAATTTTCTTGCAAAAACACAATTTCGAGCCCAAGTAAGATCGGAAAACAACACGACATGTTACGCTGATCATGCAATAGATGCACATCAGGATCAAGTACTGGTCAAGCATTTCTGATCAGACTAATCAGGTGAGGCCCTAATCCAGTCTGGTTCATACATTAGTATTTCTAAATGTGGTTAATCTGAGGTGGGTCATATCAAGATGCTATCAGATTCCCGTGGCATGTGTGTGCATTACAGTTTTACAATAAATACATTTTCTCAAGTTGTTCGCACAGTTTAGTGGAAAATCGTATTAAGCGAGCCAATCTATTGAATTATTCTTGGTTATAGGTTTTTTTGGTTAAAAGTTTGTAGTAAATTTTTTATTTACTTTGTTTTGCATGGTATAAGGTATATCATTATGTAGATTTAGAATATGACTAAGCATACATATTTTCGACAGTTCGATGACTTAAATCCAAAATCATCATTTATCGATTAATCGATTGTGTCGTACATGAATCACATGGTTAGATGTAGATAGGTCTCTGAATATTCAACACTTTTCCTTTCATTTTAATTCTATTTTCATTTCGTGCTTTGTACGAGTATATATCCTCTGTATATTGACGCTGTAAAAATTGTACCTTCTTCGTCATGGTCGATTTCCATTATTTCGTGTCTCTCATTTTCGCTCAAGCCCGGTTTCTCCCCTTCTGATTACATCCTCACTCTCATGCTGATTTTCAGCCGCTGCTTGTTTCAGCAGAACACGAAATTTAGCTACATATAGGAGCGCAATTTCACGTGTCCTCTTCACTCGACCATCGCTCATTATTAACATGAGATATAAAATGATCAAAATTTGATACAACGACGAAGATCCTTCATGACCGTAAAAAAGCAAGAGAGAAAGAAAGGGGGGAGAGATTGATGATTGATTAATTCATTTATTATGCCTTGGCAAGCCTTGGCAAGCCTTTGGCAAAAAAAAAACATACATAAGGAAATGAAGAATAAAGAACTAAGATTCAGTATAATAAAAGATCGATTTGAAAAGTTTCCGGCCTCATCGATATAAAGTAATTATTGAACAAAATTTCCTTCGCCGTCGGATATATGACCTTGATATATGTAACTCGTAAACATTTGAGTCATTCTGATCATTACTTTGTGTTCGAGAATTCAGTTGTTGGAGAAAAGTGGACTGTAAAATTGTAGCAGGTAAATTAATACGCAGTACACAGACGTGGTTTATAATGGCATTTATTGCTCCACCTATCAAATGCCGTGGACGATAACATACAAATAAAACAAGTAAAATCTAGAAAATACGAGTAATATATCAAAATTAGCATAAAAAAAGAGTTAATAAATTGAGGTGAGCTTGTTACCACACACGAATATATTAATCGGTGTAAGTGATGAGATGTGCTATCGCGATCGGACCATGCGGTGAAGCTGAAACCGGGTGCACGAAACGATGAGCCAATATGTTGATGTACTAGTAGGCCGACGTCAATATATCAATGCTGATATGATGGATGAGTTTTGTAGTGACTGTAGGTCGGCAGACTAGAACGATGAGAATTATTAAGATGCATTTTTAACTATGTTATCAAGATGATCTATGTTGTGAGCACATGAGCCACGGAAACGGTCAAAGCCGTGGAAGAGCAAAACGCAAGACGCCGGCTATCTCCGGCATAGCCGAGCGCAGCGTGCTATATAGCAGCAACAGGTTGACGCATGACGAATATCGATCGCCGTGCGTCAGCTGATTATCCAATAAAGTGGTTTTCACAGGCTTCTTTTGAAAGCAGCTTAATTCCAATGAGAGAGTTCTGTAGAAATCGGAATAAGTGATAATCAGAGGGTGCTATGTCTGGACTATACGGTGGATGCATCAAAAATTCTCAAACAAAGGTCTCGCAATTTTTGACGGGTCATCAAAGAAGTGTGTGGTCGGGCGTTGTTATGGTGGAAGACAACACCTTTCCTATTAATCAATTCGAGCTGTTTTCTTTCAACTGGAAGTAGCTCATGGTGAACGATTCCCTTCCAGTCCCACCACACATGCAGCATCACCTTTTTCGCCGTCAATCCTGGCTTCGCGAACGCTTGATGGCTCACCATCCCTTGTCTACAATCTTTGACGCTTCCGATCGTCGTACGTGATCCAATTTTCATCACCGGTTATGACACGTTTCAGAAATGGCTCGATTTCACTGCGTTTCAGCAGCGCATCGCAGATGTTAATTCGGTCTATCATGTTTCTCGCGCTTAACTCATGAGGTACCCATACATCGAGCTTCTTTTTGTAGCCAGCTTTGTGTAAATGATTCAAAACAGTTTTGTGGTCAATGCCTAGCTTCATACCAATATCGACACTACTGATATGCTTATCTTGATGGACTTTTTCAAGGATTTCATCAGCTTTTTCAGTGATTGGATGACCAGAACGTGACTCATCTTTCACATAAAAATTACCAGAGCGAAAGCGAGCGAACCATTTCGGCGCAGCAGATTTTGATAGAGTACCTTCACCGTACATACCACACTTTTTTCATAAGCCTGCGCAGCGTTCTTCCCTTTGTCGTAATAATATTGCAAAATGTAGGGCAATTTTTATTACTTTTTCCATTTTCAAACACAAACAACTTTCCAACCACTGCACCAATTTCGATGTTTATACACTCGTAAGGCTCGAAGTGTCACCTTCCCAACGAGCGTTTAGTGGTGTCACTGCGATCTGTGTTTCCTGCTTTATTGCCAATTGATGCCATCTATCGGGAAAAACGCCATGAACTTTTTCCCAGACCCAATATAATAAAAAGTAACGGACGATCTAGCGATACGAGATATGCCTCAGACCGTTCAACTCCATTACACTAACGTACAAAACATGGGACGACGGCCGATTACGCACTACGCGAGCTGTCGGAAATAATAATGCGAGGTCCAATGAAATAAAAATAAAATGATAACAAATAAATCAAACAAATAAACGTCAGTCAATCCGAGCAATCCACGATGCGGTCTCCAACGTAACAATCGCTCACACACGAACACACAACGGGATGACGTACTAACGCGCGCACTTCTTTACAATAAGCGAACACGAAAAAGTGAAAGAAAACACGGAGTAACTTATTCCCGGCTCTACCCACCAAACGATATCGACCTTACATTTTACTACACGCAGTTTGTCTCGATATGAATAATGCTCTGCGCGTGGTATGCGAGAATCGCAGGTGCGACCAAGCTCTAATTAACGTATAAGTCAGCGAAAATAAAAGTGATGGCAAAAGGCCGTAGAAAGAAAGTAAGCTCATCGGGACGATGCTGCAGCGATGTCCTTTATAAATCCTCGATAATCCCAAGATCGACTCCCCACGATTCTCTCCTGACTTTGTCTTTTCCCTCGACTTGGATCTCGATACAATTTTCGGAGAGAGGTCCTCCGGTACTAACGATAAGTTGCAATAGAATAAAACAAGACCAACGGTTGGGCAGAACAGCCAAATTACGCTTAGCGCCACGTCCAGCTCGCCCAACGGTAACCGGGAAAAAGCCCCGAGGATCTGCCGGCACGTGTGCCAGTGAACTCTGATCCCCTCTTAACGAGCCAAACTCGGCTAATTGGGGAAGTTGCTGACTATTTGACGGCGATAAGCGCCTCGGTTGGACAACGCATAAATTAACAGAAGATAATAGAGATGCTTAGCCCAGTCCGGCAGGTGAACCACATTGGATAAATGTTGTAGATGATTGTCGAGCGGGACCGCTCTGCATTTCGACCGCGACAAATGGAAGATGATTGTATCTTCTTGCTTTAAGTAGAGCTACTAGATCCCAAAGCCGACCAAACCCGTGGGTGAGATGCGTCCCTTCTTTCTCTTTCTCCCTCACTCTCTCTCGATCTGTTCGATCGTATAATTAAAAAAAATTTAATATTTTTAAAAGTTATTAAATATCATCCTACGTAATCCAACCGAGCCCTGCGAAATCATGCTGGAAGCCGTCGTGCGAGGAGGACGCAGCGTATGAATATTTTGCCACGGTACAATATATATATATCATATATACACACACATATATTTATCTTATTAGATGCATCCAAGTACATATATTATTAGCGTGCCTACGCTTAATCCACTTGTAGGAGTATTGCATTCTTCTAACATTGCAATACTCTGTACAAAACGTTCAGGGATCGCCACACGCAACACGGCCCTCGCTTAAGACGGCCCTCCTGCGCGACGAACGCCCCTACGAACGTACATAGACTTACATACACACATAATGCCTCGCGCACTAAGCTATATGCGAGAAACGCTGAGCGAAGCATCATGCGCTAAACGCCCGTCCGACTTTGTTCAGTCCCACGACAAAGTAGCGTATTTTGTCACTCAATAATACCACATATTTTCGGCTGTGCGCGCCTCTAATAAAACATTCATCGTGGTAACGCATAAGGGTATTCTAGTGAATTGAAAGACCGACCCACAAAAATTCCAACATTGTCATTCCACTCTTTAACTATTTTCTTTAGCAAACTGGCTGCGATTCCTCTCTCTTGGGCCAGCTACTTAGGCGACGCCTAAGTAGTACTAGATCGTAGGGCCGCCGATGGCCTTTGGTCATTTCCTTTTTTACTAGGAGATCTAGAGCGCAGGCCACGGTGCCCCTTGAGATCACGTGCTGTTTATCCCACGACGTTAATTGCGAGTCTACAGCACTCTATGTTACACCTTAATGGCGCTTGGAACCTCGCGCTGGGAGATCTTTTACTAGAGAGAGTGGCGTCAACACAAGTTGCACACTCCTTCCGACTTCTTTTATTTCACGAACCATCGTAGTATCTTAGGGTACTACACGCTGGTTCCTTTCTTCTACCAAGGGTTCGTATGGCAACAACGAAGGTGGACAACGACCCTTTTGACCATTGAATCGAATACCTGAAAATGAGATGGGAAAACCCCATAAAAGGGCAGGACAACGTCGACGGGAAAAACAGTTATTAGTGCTGGCTCTAGCAAACGCTACGGGTGCATCAGGCAGCACCGCCCCTGCGAGCCAAAACCCAAACCAAGGTTTAACAAACGTTACCATCGAACCCCGCGATTGGTCAGACAATAAAGGGGGCCGGGACCTCAAACGGGTAATGGTCGCCGCTATTTAACCCATGCATATGCGGCGGCATACAGTGTGCCTTGACAACGAACGGGAAGACACTTCTGCAGACTCATCTACGTACAGGGCATCCCCCAACATCGTATCAACGTCCAGACAAGAACGGATCCGATACTACCGAGTTTGAACCCGAGGACGGCCAGGTGGTCGTAATCGATTAAACACTCCCATCACCATCGAGTTTTAAGGTAAGTCAAGAGATATTTCTCTCCAACATTCTTGTTTACTGGCAAATCGACCGCGCTCCGGTACCGAATCAACGTATTCTGGTTTAAAACGGAGACAAAAATAAATTATTCTTCGTTGCGTCCGCCCATAATAATACTTGGAACGTAACAATCCATTTCCTTATTTTCCACTTCATCCGTGATATGTGCTTCTGTCAGACAGGATAATACTGGTGTTTCATCGTTAATATCATTTACTATATGACCATAATATCTCAACAACCTTTGCGCATTTAAAACTATTATACCATTTTTTTGCTCTCAAATCTGTAATTGCTAACACTCACTTCTGTATTCCGTTTTCTGCCTTTCTCTTTCAATCGCACTAATATAGATAGGACAATTTCTATCTGGAGCCTTGTGCCTAATATCCATTTTACCGTCTTTAATGTACATATTCCTAGCTATGCAGTTAAAACATTTCCTCTTATTCATACTGATATAATTTTTACCTACTAATCGTTCTCTATTTACCGTCTCGAACGCCAGCTTCAGATCCATGAATACTTCTCGTACCGTTTCTCCCTCACTGCTTATTAATTTCCATTCGTCCATAATCGTCTGAATCGCAATTTCGCACGAGCGTTGCTTTCTGAAACCCGACTGATGTTCTGTAATGATGTTATTACTTTCTAAATATAATGCCAATTGCTATTTAACTACAAGTTCTAATACTTTTTCATAAAACGGAAGAATATTAATTGGTCTGTATTCACTAGCAGTCCTATGCTTGCCTACTTTTGGTATCGGCATACTCGTTGATGTTTTGCTAACATTTGGACACTGACCAGTCCTCAAACAATCATCAATTATACCTACGAATTCATTTATTATCACATGAAATATTGTTTTTAGCAAGTCGCTCGATATTCCCTCCTCTGTTCTCTTTTTGTTGGATAAGCTCATAACAATATGCTCTAAATATTTTGCTTCAATCATTTCAAAATATTCTATAGTTTCTCTCATTTCTATAACATAAATACAGGGTGTCCGCCGGGAAGGTATACTACTTTGTTTGTTTATAATTTTTGATTAAATGAAAGAGAATGGATCTTATATTGATAAATGTTTTATTTAATGTCGGCAATTATGTATGGAATACAATATCAGATAAATGTCCGCCTCTGTTAGCCTCACAAATGCGAGCCCTTTTGAGCACATTTTTCATTACATTCTCACACATTTCACGCGGTATTTCATTAATTTCATCACGAATATTTTGTTTGAGTTGCTCAAGCGTTTCTGGTTTGTTTGCATAAGCCTTGCTTTTTACATATCCCCACAAAAAGAAGTCCGGAGCAGTCAAATCAGGCGACCGTGGAGGCCAATCAACATCACCATTTTTTGAAATAACTTGTTGTGGAAAGAGGTCTCGCAGTAATTCCATTGTAATCCTGGCTGTATGCAATGTGGCACCGTCTTGTTGATACCACATGTTAATCAAGCCCAAAGCATGCAGTTGTGGCGTTAAAAAGTTTTCAATCATATCACGATATCGCTCCCCATTCACAGTTACCGTTACGCCGTTTCGATTTTCAAAGAAGTAAGGTCCAATGATTCCTCCTGACCAAATTGCACACCAGACTGTCACTTTTAATGGATGTAAAGGTGACTGATGAATAATTTGAGGGTTTTCCATTGCCCAGAACCGACTATTCTGTTTATTCACATATCCATTTGTTTCTCCCAAAAATTTCACGTAACTTTCTCATCGTCACAGTAATCGATGATTGATTTTGATAAAATGTTTTAACGATTAAAACACGTTGGTTTATCGAATATTTTTCCATAATAAATTTGCCACGTGTCTACTTCACGACTGCCAAATATGAACTGTCAAGACTAACGTTTACCAAAATGGCGGCAAAACAAAGTAGTATACCTTCCCGGCGGACACCCTGTAGTTTGTTATCGGATTTTCTCTTATCTCTTTCTATAGAATTAACTATATTGTCAATACTTTGTGTATAAAATAAATTAAACTTATCCGCTATATTGCACCGAGTTATGATATCCAGTATCTCAAAATCCATATTTTCTAAATCTTTTCGTTCCATTGGTTCACCTCTAATTACTTCTTTTAAAGTTTTCCACATTGTCACGGCATCATTCTTGTTTTGATCTATCATACTTTTATTATATTCTTTATTTATATATATATACTTTATTTTTATGATACGAAGAGAAGGTACTTCTACCTCTCGCTGTCGGGATATAGAGCGTCCCGCTCGATGTTTACCTACAACCTATATGCTACTATCTACCATCGGCGATCTGATCTACAAGCAATAAGCAATCTATTCGATGGGGTTCACCTACCGGACTAAGCTACACGTCTCTATTATCTTTTGTTAATTTATGCGTTGTCCAGCTGAGGCGCTAGTCGCGGTCATCTAGCGATACCGATTCCCCCAATTAACCGAGTTTGGCTCGTTAGGAGGGGATCATAGTTCACGGGCACGCGTGCCGGCAGGACCGCGGGGCTTTTTCCCGGTGACCGTCGACCTAGTAAGACGTAGCGTGGAATATATCTTGGTCCCGCTCTATCTTCGAACTTGTTGGAATCTTTGGTTGAGTCGTTGGTACCGTAACATCTCATTGGCAATAAAGAATAATCTAATCGAGGAAGAAATATTGCGAGACGACTTAGGAATTATCTTAGACTGACATCGAACATCGCTGTTGCATCGTCCCGGTGAGCTTTCTTTCTCTTTATGGTCTTTCGTCGTTTTATCCGGAGTTTATATAACAGATGTATACGTATATTAGAGCTTGGTCGTACCTGCGACTATTGTCTACCGCACGTAGAGTATTATTCGTATCGAGACAGACGGTATCTATTAAAGTGGAAAATCGAGATCGTTTGGTGGTTAGAGCCGGGAATAAGTCACTTCGTTTTTTCCTTCTGTATTCGTTTACCGTGCGCGCGTTAGTACGTAATCCTGTGGTATGTTCGTGTGTGAGGGATTCGAACGTTATAGATCGTGTCGCACATTTTCCAGAATTACTGACTTTTATTGATTTACATTATTTTATTTATTTTATTATCTTGGACGTTATTTGATTATTTTCGTAAGCTTACGCAGTGCGTGTTTGGCCGTCGTACATATTGTATACGTGGTCGCGGGGGATTTGCACAGCTCGAAGCCTATTTCGCATTGTTAAATCGTCCGTTACTTTTATTATCTTTTATTCGACTAATGTAGAGATTGCTACGACTACTTTGACGTGAGTTATTTAATTATTGGTTTCTATTTTACTTTATTTAATTGATACTTCGTAATTATTATTTCGGTTATGAGTGATTGTCAGTTTTGCCTTCCTACGACTTTCAAGTTGGAAGATTCGAACAAGTAGAAGTATGGCGTACGTGACCTTCCGGCGTCCCGTGATTATAGAATTATTTTGTGTGTGTGTGGGATTGATCCGGTATAGGCCGTATCGCGGGCTGAATTTCGAGGCGATTTGTTATTTGACTTTGTCTGATCTCGTTTTGTCGATTTAAAATTCAAGTCGAGTGCTGTTGTCAATCGAGCATAGATAACGTATGAAAGTGTGAGAGCCAATGCGAGTGCCGGGATAATTTGTACTGCCAAAATAATTAAGTTTATGAAATGTTAAAAAGCCAGAGTTAATTTACGGGATATTTTCTGTTACATTTTGTTGTTATTGTGATATTCGGCCAAACTAGTAATCACCTTAATTGAATAAACGATCTGCCCTAGTGGTATTTGTGAATCTCGTATTTGAATTGTTGTCTATTTTATTTATTGATTTATTTATTGATTTTATGTATGGAATTTGTTCATTCACTTTATTTATGGAATTGACATTATTTATTACTACCTTGCTAGTCCGAACCACTCTACCTTGAACAGCTGTAGCTAGCCTGGGCTGAGTCTGGACAACAACCTCGTTATTTTTTCTCCCAGCGCATAAGCGCCTGGCGCCCGACTGGAAAGAGAAAAAATAAAGGGAGGAAAAATAGCTCCGACTGGCTATAGGTAACGTGGTGCGTTGGGGTGAAAATTTACGTTACAGTACCTACTACACTATTAATCAACTTTTCGGCTCTTCTGTTTACATTTAAACCCTGTCCTTGTACTAAATTCATTTCTAACAATCCAAGAAGTTCGTTTATATTTATTTTGCTATATTCTCTACCACTGAATACTCTGAATTAACTTTTCGTTTTAATCGATTCTAATTCAACCGGTAGCCACGCATGATCCGTTATTTTAGGTTTATCAAATACAACTTTTATCTCATAATAGGCAAAAACTAAATCTATAATTGTTTGACTGTATTTTATAATCCTTGTCCGTTTCTCAATATACTGTTTCAAACCTAAACTTGATATTGTCGTTCGAAGCTTACTTGCATAGGAAGAATATTTCATCAAATCTATATTGAAGTCGCCCACCATTATATATTCTCCTTTAACTGTAAACATTTCCACTATATCTTCTAAAAAACTTATGTAATCGCCGTCCGATGCACTCGGTAAGTGATATATTACCATTACCACTCCTCTATATATATTGTCTCTCACTTGTATTTCTGCATACCAACAGTTTGATATTACTTTCTTTATTCAGACGACCTGGTATTAAATATCACTTCTTACATACAAAATAACTTCTCGTGTGTTTCTATTTTCAGCATCACATCGAACTACTCTATATCCTGGCACATTCACTTCACTATCTTCTATTTCCGGTATTAGTCTAGTTTCTGAAAGTGCCAAAAATGCAGGATTTATCTTCTTCATAATCTGATGTTGTATCTTCTCCTTATGTGCCTCTAGACTCTGGGCATTTGTATATAAGATTAATCCTACTTCTGTCAGTGGTTGTTATTTAATATTTCCCCCGCCGGTCTTCTTTTTCTCCTCTTCTAGAGCCTTCAGGTAAATTGGGTATTCCCCACTTAAAGCATCATGTTCATCGCTTATCTTCATGTTGTGCGTCTTTATTTTGTGCATAAAATGCATGTATCTCTTCTTTGTCTCCTTACACTCGCTTGCTTTATGATTTCATGTACACTTGTGGCATGTGTCATCACGTGTGCAATTCTTGGCAATATGATACAAGCCCCAGCATTAAAAGCAACTTTTAACGCTGGAATAATTAAAAACAATACACTTCCTCCACCCTATGTTTATTTTTCCTCTCTTTAATATTAATTCATGGGTTGCTTCATCTACTTCCAGTATCAAGGATCCATTTTCCACTCCTCCTCTAGACTGCGTGTTTGCTGTTCTTTATTTAAGTAACTTCTTCATAATCTGTATATGAAATCCCTCGTCGATTTTTTTTAAATTACATTTATCAAGTTTTTTTCTTCACCATAATTTATAACTTTAATCTTTGGCTTAATTCCTTTTGGCTCCATTATATGGTATTGTAATGTTCACCCAGCTTATTTCTCATTGTGGCTTTTAATTTTTCCATTTCACCTTCATTGTCGCATCCAAGAATAACGGATCCTCTTCTAATTTTAATTTACCTTTCCTAAGTTTAGTTATTTCAACTGCCATATTTTTACATCTATTTGTTCTTTCGCCAAATTTTTGGTAGCTTTGTGTTCTTGTTCTTTCTTCGGTCCGACGATTAACCCACTTTCCTTCTTCTTCTCCATTACCGCATCCGAGTAACTCCTTGCATTACCTACTGATTCTGCAATTCTTCCTCGCACATTTCTTTTTAATTCCGCAAGTTCTGTTTTGATATTTTGAAGTTCACTTCTTACGATTTCCTGGATCATGAAATAGCATGTAAAAACGAAATCAAGACAATTGTCTTGAAAAGAAATAAAAGATGAAGTAGCATGTAAAAACGAAATCAAGACAATTGTCTTGATTTCGTTTTTACATGCTACTTCATCTTTTATTTCTTTTATTATTTTCACCCACCAGTCCATTTTCATATCAATACTTGAACTTCCCGGCGTACTTGTTGCTGGTCCCACAGCGGCTGTGGATCCCATCCTCTCTCTACCACTTCCTCCCGTTGTTGTCTTTTTCATTTCTTCTTTGTCACTCTCAGGTTTTATTTCTTCGACAGAGCCTTCGCATCTCACTTACTCCTGGTGAGTATTGTAAGCTTGATATTTAAATAAACACCCGGCATGATAAAAGAGTTTTGCACACCTGTTACAGTGAACGGCAGTTTTCTTTATTGTACTATGGTACGCACAGCACCTGCACTCTAGCCAATCGGAGTCAGACATGTCGATAATACTAAACGATATGACACACACTCGCACAGTCGCATAATTAATTATCTCTGTTTCCTCCTTCTTCACACGACGAGCACCATACATATCAGCGCGATTATGGCTGACTGTCTTACTAGCTGCAATATTTTCCGCTTGGCGTATTACCCGACCTGTTCGTGATTTTATATCTTGAAATTTACTCGCCAATTACTTCGGCATCAATTTCTTCACGGCCTTGAAAAAAAATATACACATTTTAATACAGTCACTGTCTCACACTTATGAACTGAACCGCTTGTAACATATCGTCTACCTAATTGCAATATGACTCACATCGCTCTGTTCTGCGTTATCTGCAGTTTATTCAACTCTGTGTCACCCATATCCACTAGCAGTGTTGCGGTATACTCAAAGTGCGGGACTATGATTGACGTATACACAACACATCTTCAGAAAACTAATTTTTTTACCTATTTTATTCAACATATATTCACAGTGGTCTTTAAATTGCAGCTTATGGTCTATCATTACACCTAAATATTTCATTACCTCCACTCGCTCTAACTCGGTTCCATCCATGCACTTTAGAACGGTATTCCCTCTCAATTCTTTTCTTACACTTCTAACAATAATATATTTGGTCTTTTCCGCATTCATTTTCAGTTTGTTCCTATCCGTCAATCCTTCTACTATTGTAACGGTATTAATCGTTAACATTACCCTCAAAGGGTTTGTTCGGACTCGATGAGGGAGGAAAGTAATTTTAGGCTTTTGTAATAGGTAAAGGTAGGGTTTATTCAGAAAAACAGAGAAGAAATTATGTGATACATTAAATAATATAAAATCTGATTTACGGTTTTGATCCCTCTTTCTTGGTATTGTTGCTACCACGCACCTTACAAAATGTTATTCCCGGGCTCTTGATGCCTTTATAATCGTGTCCGCTGGAGAATAATCTGATTTAAAAAAGATAAGCGTTCAATACTATAATGAGAGTATAAGGTCAATCAATAATCTGATTTATGTTGCAAAGACAGCTGTTGATAATTTATAAAATCCATTAATAATGTGATTTATGATGCTATGATAACTATTGATAATTTATAAAGAAAATATAAACGTCGGTCAATAAACTCTTTACCCGTCGCGTCTACTAGGTAATATACTTTAGCACGCGTACCGTCGGTAAGTGACCGGCCGCTGCTCGTGGTATCTGGACTAGCCTCGGATTTCTACTAAGTTGGTCGATACTCGCTTCTGACGTCACAGGCCCGTTGGTGGGAGTGGAGCTCCCACCTGGTACTTCACGAAGGCCGACTCGCTCGTCCACCTGACCGCCGCCGCGATCCGGCGTCAGTTGGATGCACTTTAGGTGCATGCGCCGCTGTATCAGGGCCGTACCCTGTTAAGTTATCGCCTTTAATATTTTCCCTGAGCTATTCTGTTTTATATTTAAATTATTCCCCTATCTTATTCCCTACGCTATCGTGGTTTATAGTTCTTTAATGTCGTGATATTTTATGTCCGGTATTCCAATACGTGGAGACTATTAATTTTGTTCTTGAGAGCATAGCCTGTTGTATCGTGCTATCCTCGGCTACCAGAGAGAGACACAGAGACCGCTTTGTTGATGTTTGGTTGGCCCCGCAGTGCGCTGGACTTGAGCGCAATACCGACTCAGCTGCTTCCCGTCTAATGTGTGTCAGGTACCACAGCTGGGCTCTCCGTGTATCAGTGCGGCTGCACCTAGCGAGAGCTCGTTTGCTCTTTATTCCTGGACTTCTGCGTTGGCGAGACCTGTGAACAAAACTGTTCCTCGAGTTCCGAATTTCTCGTCTTTTTATATCAGTATCCCCTCTGTCCGCCCCATGCTTCTGGTATCACTATAGCTGTTACCAGTCCTGTAGCCCATCTGATGTAGCCCACTGGTAGCCTTGGTACTTCTTTTAAAAATCGTCGTTGGTCTTTTAATGTTTCGTTATTCTTACTTTTTGAAAAGAATAACGGGACTTAGTCTCCAAAGTGCCGGCCTCCCTTGTGTGAGTGACGCTCCGTAGCGGCGCTTTGTTGTGTGCATACCAGGCGTCCTGAGTTGCCGAGTATACCAGGTGTATGCATAAGTTTTTTCCGGTTTTTTAGTAAAAAAAAAAACACGTAACTTTCAAGGGAAATTAATTTTTGTTTCATTCAAAATATCGACCATCGGCTTCTACACATTTCGCCCATCTTTCAGGTAACTTATGGATACCATGCCAGAAAAACTGCTTGTCTTTTGCGGCAAACCATTCATCGAGCCATTTTTCGACTTCCTGGAAATTGCTGAAGTGCTGCTCTGGGAGTGCGTGCCCCATTGATGCGAAGAGGTGATAGTCAGATGGCGCCAGGTCTGGCGAATACGGCGGGTGCGGAAGGATGTCCCATCCAAGCGATTTCAAGGTGTCTTTCACTGTTTTTGCTGTGTGAGACGGCGCATTGTCGTGTAACAAAATCACTTTGCCATGTCTTCTGGCCCATTCCGGTCGTCTTTCGATTAATGCGTGGTTTAAATTAATAATTTGTTGGCGATAGCGTTGTGTATTAACGGTTTCGCCGGGCTTCAAGAGTTCATAATACACAATACCGCTCTGGTTCCACCAGACACACAGCATGGTCTTCTTGCCGAAGCGATTTGGCCTTGGTGTTGAAGGACCGGCTTCGCCAGGTGAAAGCCACGATTTTTTCCGCTTCGGGTTTTCAAAATAAATCCATTTTTCGTCACCCGTCACAATTCGATGCAAAAATGATTTCCTTTCGTGGCGTTGAAGTAGCACTTCACAAATGACTTTGCGATTTTCTATTTGACGTTCATTCAAATCGTGTGGGACCCATTTACCGAGTTTATTGATCTTCCCCATTACTCGTAAACGTCTGCTGATTGTTTCTTGTGACACATGTAATGCTTCTGCTAATTGCCGTTGAGTTTGAGTTGGGTCATCATCCAATAACTCCTGCAATTGCTCGTTTTCGCATTTTTGTGGTCTACCAGAGCGCTCACAGTCTTTCACATTGAAATCACCACTTTTAAATTGTCGAAACCATGTCTCACATGTTCTAATCGATGGAGCGTGTTCACCATATGTTTCTACCAGCAAACGTTGACTTTCAGCAGCCTTTTTCTTTTGATTAAATAAGGAAAGCAATGCGTGCCGCAAATGTTCTTTTTCAGGCACAAAACTCGACATGATCACTGAACGATAAAATAAAGACGCTAGTTTTTGGCGGACTCAACGTGTGTGTGTTTTTAGGTTAATGTCGGACGAACAAAATGACGTATGTGTCAAATTTATACGCTGCGTACTTTTCGCTGGCGCCATCTCTTAGTTAAACCGGAAAAAACTTATGCATACACCTGGTATGCCGGTATGACTTAGTGTGTGTGACGCGCGGTAGCGGTGACTTGGTGTGTGCACCGCGCGTTTATCAGATAGCCCGTATGTCACACTATGTGTAATGTCCCATTCATCTTTCTTTTAACTGTAATGAATCTTTTAATTGTTAGATTTATTATTATTTTATTTTTATACGCCCATAGATACATATATATTTCTCGGTTAACTTCATCAATTCTTCACGACTTTTGGATCTATTTCTTTCTCTTTTTTATTTATTTATTTTGTTATTACTTTATTTTTGTGTTCTTCCATTAATAGTGATGTATTTATTAAAATTGAAATTCATATATCTACCTTTATTCATTAGTAATTCTTTTAATCTGGGGCTCAAGAGATGAATACTAACAACGATCACAACCCTAGATCCGGAACTGGTTTTATTTGTAAATCGAAAAAGGACACCTCTAAATAAATTCTCGAATAGAGTGGCTATTCAATTCATCTAATCAAATTTTATCCTTCTCATTCATGACATTGATTTACTATATCAAATCACAAGCAATATTTTATCATTGAATTATACTGTAACGGTATTTTACGTTATCATCACCCTTAAAGGGCTTTAGTTCGGACTCGAGCAAGGAGGAAATTAATATAGGCTTCAGTATTGGGTAGAAGTATGGTTTATTAGACACATTAAATAGATTATACAGGTAAAAGTTAAATAATTTGTGTGATAATTAAATGTACTCCTTTTTCCTTAATTTTGGTGATTATGCACCTTACAAAAAGAATTTGTCCCGGGCTTACGCATGCCTATATAATCGCGTCCGCAAGAAATAGGAGATTTTAATTGAATTATTGAAGTATCTTCTGTAGTTATATAGTAGTATAGTTTCTACACATAGAAAGAGCCTGCTGGGCTTGCCATCGTTAATATATCTATATCGGTTCTGTTATTATTCCTCGCCTTCGAAGGTAGCCTATTCTATACCTATATTGCGTGGACGGTAGTGGGGACAGTACTCTCGCTTGAGCTCTCCGGGCGACGCGATCGACTCGCTGGTCCCGCCGCGGTTCCGGTGGAGGCGTCAGCGCGGTGCATCGGTGCATCGGAAATGCTACAGGAACGTCCCTAGCTAATTTTTAGGGGTTTTTTAAGTCCCTTATGGATTTAGTATAATTTTCTTCATACCACACTGGTGTCTTTCTGAGGTAATCTCTCGTTGGCTTGAGTACTCTGCTACTTGGATGTCTGGTGGCTCAGTAGTTGACCTTGGAAGATGTTCGTTTTCCCTGGGCCAGAGGTATCAGGCCTGGTCCTTGGAGTGGTGCGGTTGAAGATGCTTCTCCTGAGGTTGACTAGGTGGTCCTTCTTTAGCTGGATGGCTGGTCCTCTCTTTGGTTGGTCAGCTGGTCCTCCGTTAGTCGATTAGCTGGTCTTCCTTTGGTTGGTTAGCTGGTCCTCCTTTGGTAGATTCCGGATGTTGGGGAAAGTCTGTGAACAGAATGCTCTACGACTGTGGTATGTCGTGCCCTTTTATACCGACTTCCCCGCTCTTCTTCCAAGTTCTGCCGGTATAGCAGGGTATTACTATATCTGCTAGTCGTCCTGTAGCCCATCTCCTGTGGCCCATTTGTCCCGTTAATTTCCTCTCCTTGGTTATAGTAATTTTGCGTGTTCCTTTTAGCTTATAAAAATAAAAATAATAAAAAAAATAAAAATAAAAATAATTAATTTTTTAAACATAAATTAAATACAAAAATTAGGTAGAATAAGATACAGTAGATTTTCGAAAGCACAGCTGCGGTGAGTCAAAGCGAGATGTCACATCTCCGGAATGTTCCCACACTGCCGAAAAACAGCGGGTCAGCGACCAACTAATTTCGCTCGAGCAGTGAGGGGAACGGCAGGGTACGGTGGCGATAAATCTGAAACAGAAGAAATTACATCAGATATGGTAATGAGAAGAGTTAGAATAAGAGAGTGGGAAAGGATTGTGGATCCTCCACATATAAAGCAACTGCGAAAAGAGAGAGCTCTCTTATCCATTCAAACTGTCTACCAAGTAAGAACTCGCTTGTGCGCAACAGTAAAAATGTTTGAGATACCAGGAATTCTACATAAAATCTAAGGATCTTGATAGTAAAAGGTGTGAATTAGCCCATTAAATTTGTTGGAACTTTTACAAAAACAAATTCAGTTAAAGTGAGTAGAGAGACTAACAAAAGGTTAATAGTGGAATAAAACAGAATCGGACCGTAGAAAGTAAGAAAATAATTCTGAAAGACCAAACTGAGAACAGAAAATCAGAATTATTAAACTACAGGAATAGAGTTAGCTTAAGAGTGTTAAGAAAAATATTATAGGGAAGATTAAGTAGAATAATTAGAAATAAGTAGGATAATAGTTTGTAAGAGGAATTGTTAGCGCAACGCATCAGTCAAAGCGGAAGACCTTTTATAAGCTCCAAGAGGTTTCTAAACAAAACCTGGTGAAAGAAAATAGGGGTGCAACACAGAAAAAGAAGGAATAGAAATAAACAATATCTAAGAAAATTATAACACATTCAGGGTACGGTAGACTTAGAATAATGTAATAAGTCTCCGCACCAAGAAGAGAGAGACTGTTGGAGTAGAATTTTGAAAAAGAGCTAGGAAAATTAATTAGTAAGAAGGATTAGGGAGTCACTATCCAACCGGACCCACGAACAGGAGAGTAAGAATTTAAAAGCCGGTAAAACAATAATTAGGAGGGAAACAAATCTACTAGCCTGGTCAAGCGCGTCGAATGGGAACGACACGTCTCAACAAGACACTAAGGATAAGAAGAAGAGAAAATAAGAGATCAACTCACCAAGATATAAGTGTAAACGGATCCGTCCATGTCCACCACCGAAGATTGTTGAGGAATCCATTGAATAAATAATAAATAAATAAAATCACAGGAAAATAAAATTTTTGAAAATATCATATCACAAAACAGAAAGAACATCATTCGCGATCTAAGGACAATATTACCGCGGAAAACCACACTCAAGATCAACGGAAACGGCACGGGCACTACAAACAGAGAACCTGAACGAGAAATAACACGGAAATCGAAACATTTCAACTATTTAAAAAACAACGCTGACGCGAACACAGACCCAGCGTCTATATCAGCTGACCGACGCGCTAGCAACAGCTCTTCGAGCCAAGCAGACCGCACAGCTCAGCAGCCAGGAGGGCGAAGATCAAGAAGGACGAGCTCGATTCCGCCTAGTTTGGACATTCACCGCCGATCTGAAGAGCGCATAAGTAGAACTCCGATATCGTCGCGGATAAAGAAGAGCAAGGAACCTTCATATCTACTTTTACGTTGCAAACTAATTGTACGGCCAACGGCGCCAAAAAGCCGAACACTGCATATTTTAACATTAATTGTTAAATAAACCCTACATATACCTCATACAAAAGTCTATAACTAATTATCTTCGTGTTCGAGCCCGAATCCTTCCCCTCGGAAGACAAAAATTAATGATAACGTAGAAATACCGTTACAATATATCTATACAAATTATAAACAAATTATATAAATTATGCACGCACATACTATTTCTGGCTAGCTACACCAATAAGCAATGCTAACGCGTACGGAGATTGACAATAATTGACAGTTCCATATACACATTGTAACATAGTTACGCTCTCTAGACCACTTTATTATGTCGAACGGTATAAAGAGCCGAGGGATACGCAGAAACACCTGCAAAATTCGAATAGATACAGAAGCACAGAGGTTTGCGGGCATTAATACGGAAATGATATTAAAATAATCGCCGAAATTCCCAGATTTGAATGCACTATCCTAGATATTAGAATAATTTCTTCAATTAATAAACCCTATTCTCACTGACCTCGAAGTCTAATATTAATTAGTCCTGTGTTTGAGCCCGAACTCCCACGATAAATAAAAATTATTGATAACGATAAAAATTAACGTTACAACATATAAATCGACGAAGGGGTTCCCTTATCTGTGAGATGTTTACAGTTGACCAAGCTGTGATGGTATCGGCGGTGAGCGGGAGGTGCGACCGAACAACGTACGTTACGCGGGCATCTCCGGCTGGAAGCTTATCTCAAACAGCCTGACATAGCCCAGTGTCCAATGAATATATGAATCCTCGCCCGATGATATCCGTGGGTACAAGGGTCGTCTTAGCTCCGTGCTAATAGTATGCGCCACCCATCAATTGTGAGATGATATATAATAGTCTTTCCTTTCAATATGCGATTCCAAATTTATATTATTTCGAATCTGGGCGTCTTTAACATTAAAGATTATATTCGCCCAGTCACTGAATCCCTATAAAATACAACAGGCGATTCAGAAACCGACAGGCTGCATCGCCTTACCGATAATTTATATTAGGTTGATGGTATACATTTTACCTCCTGATATTACAAAAAGAAACGCTTATAAATACCTGTTTATAATCCAGGGATAGGGTTTTATGCTGAGAATAATAGCACTCACGCGCGAAGCTATACTTTGATTAATCAAGTTACGAGTATTTGATGATACGTGTGATGTGCGACAGCTTCGCAATGATAGGGCGAGTGTGTCGCGGCACCGCAGTTCCTCGCCTTACGATTTATTACTATTATGTGTGCCGCGCGCAATTATCGGAGTATAGCGCAATTGTACTTGAACATTGAAGGTATCGGTTTTGTTTGAATGTCATATCCCATTCTAAATCGAATTTGTAACGAGATTAAAGGCATTAGAGGTGACAATGATATTATGTTAGGCGGGCTCATAATATTTACGGAGGCTCATTCGATTATAAATGCCTTTAATGACATGGGGTGAATCCTTATCCACCAGCTGATATGCATGTTTTCCGTATATCTTGGAGATTCGATATGGGCCATAATATAAATGAAAAAACTTAGAGGTGACATGGTTGACCGCGCTAGATGGATATGGTATACGCAGCAATACGAGGTCATTTATGTCAAGGGTGGCCGTCGACACAGGCTTTTCTGACTGGAGTTGCCGCTCATATTTCACTTTTATCCTGTCATTAGCTTGTACTATTTTATTTTCATGCGAAATTTCATTGTTTGCGGGGAACGACACGAGACGTTCTATCTCTTCGGTAGGTGGTTTCCCAAACTGCAATTCATAAGGACTGAATCCAGTACTCAAGTGAGTCGTTATATTTAAAAGAAACTCAATCCGCGGGACGTATCGTGCCTAGCTACTATGTGCCTCGTGGCGGAGAGTTCGGAACAGTCGTCCGAGCTCTCTCATTACGCGCTCTGTGGGATTGCTTTGAGGGTGTCGTATGGAACAAAATCGCACGTTGATATCGTGCTTTGCAAGCTCCTACGTCCAACAAGGTGACGTGAATTGCGTACCATTATCTGCAAGAATAGTCGTTGGCTTACCAATATCAGGGATGTACTGGTTTGCGATCCTATACAGCACAATTCGAGTGGTAGCCCTTTTGATTGGATAGAGCTTCACGTATTTGGTGAACGCATCTAACATAACGAATAAGTATTGTACTCCCTCAACCGACCGTGGGAGAGGTCCATAAAAATCGACCGTAATTAATTCTTCTGGTTTTTAGAATCGATTAGCTGATACGGTCCTTGCATGGCATAATTCAGATTCTTGACACGTTGACACATGTCACAGAAGCGAATGTATTGTTGTACTTGTTTGTTGAGACGATTCCAATGGAAGTGTCGACGCAAGAGAGCGATAGTTTTGGCTGTTCCAGTATGGCTCAGTTGTTCATGAATGTGGCTAAAAACTTTACCAGTCAAGGCCTGAGGGAGGACGAGGAGCCAACGATCGTAGTGCTGATAATACCGAAATAGTATGTAATTATAAATGGTGTATAGATTGGTCATCTCTCCGCTTTTCACACGTACCAGGAGTTTATTACAAGCTTGATCTTTCGATTGCAAGATACGAATGATTTTCAGATCGTCACGTAATTCATAAGACATTTCAGTGAAGGTGGGTGTAAGTTTCATCACGGAAGCGATCGTACGTTTATCCATGGTATTCACCGGAATGCTGGACAAGATGGAAGAGATCGTAAGAGTAGGGGTATCTTCATGCTCAAATTTATCTGCCGGATGTCGGCTAAAGAAGTCAGCAACGACATTATCACGCCCCAAACAGTACGTAACTGTGAAGGTATACCGAGATAACGCGAAACACCATCGGCGAAGTCGTAGAGTGTAATATTGGATTGAATTTTGAAAACTTAAACCCTTATGATCGGTGATTATCTCGAAATTGCGTCCCATGAGATACATGTGACATTGCAATACTGCATACACAATCGCCAGAAGTTCTTTTTTTGTGGTGCCATAATGGATTTCTGCTTCGTTTAAACACCGACTAACCAGGGAAATGACACATTGGTCACCGGCATCTTTAGTTTGAAATAAAATTCCACTGATCCCCCTATCCGAGGCGTAAGTTTGAAGTTGAAACTTCTTTTCAGGGATTATATGGCTAAGCTGGATAGTATGCACGAAGTTGTTCTTCAGAGCTACGAATGCAGCTCGATGTTCATTGGTCCATGTCCAGACATTTTTACTTTTCAATAAGGGTCTGAAAGGATCGATATAATACGCATGTTTGAGACTAAACTGACGATAATAATTGCAGATGCCAAGGAATTGTTGCAACTGTTTTTGGTTGTTGGGTTCTGCGAAATTTACTGGGGAGTGGACGAAGACTTTCGATGGTTAACTCATAACCTAAAAATTCAACAAATTGCAGGCAAAAATATGATTTGTCGAGACGAAGCGTAAAGTTATTGTTTTGTAAGCGTGAAAATACGGCGTCCAAATGTAAGAGATGTTCTTGAAAGAAAGCTGATGTGAAGAGTAGGTCATCTATGTAGATCGTGCGAAAGTTCTCATATGATCGCTTCAAAACATGGCTAATATCCCTAATAAAGCCGCTCCCAGCTGTCTTCAACCCAAATGGGATTCGACACAACTGATATAGCGTGGACTCGTACAAAAAAGCTGTATATGGGCGTGATAACTTTGCCAGAAGTATTTGCCAATATCCATTTGCCAAATCCGACGTAAACATGTAATTCGTCCCATAGTAGCGCTGTACTAATTCGCTAATTAGTGGTGGCAATTCATTATCAGCGTCAATCACCATTAATAAACCGGGCATCCAGGCAGATTCTTCGTAGTCTTCCATCCTTCTTCTGCACAATTCGCAGCGGATTACAGTACGGACTTTGCGATCTTTCGATGATTCCGTATCTCAGCATGTCGTCGAGCTCTATTTCGACTGATTTCCGCAAAGCTTGTGGGACCAGATACGATCGTCTGACTACAGTTTTTGGAGTCGTTAATTTTATTTCATGCTCATATGAACCTGCTGCTGTCACCTTCAAAGAAAATAAAGGTTTATAATGAAATAGCAATTGTTTCAAGGCGGATTGTTGTTCATCCGACAACCCATTGATGGAGCGTACTAAATCGTGTACATCATCGAAGAAATTTTCGTCCTCACCTTCAATGTAGAGTCGACACGACCGATATGTATCTAGGTCATCTTCCGACACTACACCTACTAACTCATCAATTGATAATACGTCGCATGTCATTTCGACTGTGGGATCGAGTGAATTAAGTACAATCCTTTTCCGCTTTGATTCGCTCGATTGTCTATTATGTAGTTTGACAGGGGTTTCAAATAAACAATTTAAATTTACTATATCAAAGAAATCCACTTCGCTCGTATTACAAGCCGGAGGTGGAATAATCATATGACCTACGGATTCAATCTGATCTTTGTTATCTTTACCATTCGAAGTATCGACATCTACGATAACGTCACCCGACTGAGATTTCTTCGGAAATTCCAAGCCAATTAGGTCTGGGTGGATGGTAGAACAGAGAAAATGCTGATCCTCGCGACAATCAGACTCATTCTGTTCGGTAGACAAATCGATCAACTAATCGGTACACTCAATACGTGAGTGTAGATTATCAGGCGGAGCTTGACTTAAAGAATTTCCATTATTCCACATTTCTTCGATACATCCACCTGCTGTAGGCGATCCGTTGGATTGATTGTTAATTGGTATAGTCTCTTGTTGTTTAGAAAAATCACAGGCTTGAAGGTATTTGTATATCGAAATAACATGTGTGTGTGTTACATCGCCCTCCATTGAAGAAAACAATGTTTCTGGATAGCCGGTACCAAAACAGACTAAATCTTCAGGTACAATGTGATTATAAATAGTAAAGGTCATATTATCATAATTATGATAAAAATCGCCCTATTGCGATGTAACCAATCATTTCCAATAATCATATTTTGTGATAAATACGGGATTATAAGAAACGTAGCCTCTAGTTTGCACTGACCGTACACAGTCTCAAGAAACACTTATTTCTTTACTTGCGGGGGCTTTTTGCCTATGGCAGTGGTAATCACCATATTAGTGACAGGCAACTCAATAACTTTAAATTGTTTACGGATATAATCATAATATAATTCTGATACACAGGTGATCAGATTTCCTGAATCTATCAAAGCCGCTATAGGAATACCAAAAATACTAAACATGATTTGTGGACATTTACGAAAACGAATTGTCTCATAAGTAGTATTAGGTACCTCTCAAATTTCTTTCACCAGGTCCTCGAACACATCAAACGGGTGTGGCGGCGTCGGTTGACCTGTACCCAACGCACCCACTATACGTTTAAATTACTTAAATTTTCAGGGATTAAATTATTCATGATGGGCGGTGGAGGTGACGAGAAGAGCGAAACGGGTGATTGAAATTGCGGTATCGGTAGCACCGCCGATCTCGCGTGCACCTGAGAATCGTCATGTGTCGGCACATTTCCAACGTTCACCAAATTGATATTTGAAACGGTTGACCGGTTATTCGGCGGCGGATTCGACAAATTAGGACTGTTATTTGGTACACTACTCCTACGTGGATATTGTGAATGATGCGAATTCGTATTACTATAATTATTGGAATGATCTGGATAGCGATGAGCATTACGACCATTGTCGCTACCACCAGCGTTATTGCCGTTACGCTTCCGAACTCGCTCTCGTTCATCGTTATTCATATCTAACTGAGATAGTGCAGTGGATATTGAATCTGTATGCCGAAAATCAACGGTGACTAGATCGTCCTTAATACGAATAGGCAATTGCTGAATTACCGTATAGTTTACTTTATAATGATCTAGCGGAGGACTAAAATGTTGTACTTGTGTAAGTTGCTGATTGAAATAAGTTGATATCGATTCGCATGATGATGTCTATCGACGCGCAGCCCATTGGCTTTTAATGCGCACGCGTACAGGAATTGAAAAGAATTTGTTTAAAAATATCGTTTTAAAATGATTATAGGTATTACAAGCATGTCTATTCGCATTATACCAAATTCTAGCTCGACCCTCTAAGTACTTTCAATGATCAATAACCGTGACGCATCATCGTCAACCCGTTTAACAAGAAAATATTTCTCTAATCGCTCCAAAAAGTCTTTTGAGTGAGTTTGCAAATCACCTTCGAATTTAGGAGTATGTACATCTATTTTGATCGTCCGTAAACTTTGTATGAGGCCATCTACCATACCTGGTCTTTCGTTGTTCTGCTGAAAGAATCGCAAATTCTGACCATCATAGTCTCTTGGAGCGTGTCGATTAGAATTTGCTCGTAACTGTTCAATTTCTTCCTGTTGGGCGACCAACTGAGTTCGTATTCGTTGCAGCTCAGCCATAATCGCTGCAGCGTTTATGCCTTGAATCTCAATATACATATCGCTAGCCGTTGTCTAGCCGATTCGCTACACCACCTCCGCACTACTGTCTCCAGTAAATATATTAGTATCATCAGCAAATATTTTTATTTCACAGTCTTCTAGACACATGTGGACTATATCATTTGCATAGGCCCTAATAGGGATCCTTGTGGTGCCCCGTATATCGTTTTAATGATTTCCAAAAATTCCTCATTAAACCGAACCTTTTGCGTTCTATTGTTTAAGTACGACCTAAACCATTCTAACACTTTACCTCTAATTCCATATTGTAACATTTTTGTATTAAAAATTCTCTATTCACTGTCTCAGATGCTCTTTTTAAATCCATGACGATTATTCCTACTATTTTCCCTACGCTAATCGTTAATTTCCATTCGTCTATTACGGTTTGTATTGCCGTTTCACACGAAAATTGTTTTCTAAAACCCGACTGATGCTCTGTTATAACCTGATTTGATTTTAAATATTTTTCGATTTGACTCTTCACTACCAACTCTAGGACCTTCTCGTATAATGGCAACATATTAATTGACCGGAAATCCTTCGCGTTTTTTACTTTTTCTATCTTTGGGATCAGTATGATCTTAGACGTTTTTCCGACTATTAGGGTAACAGTCCTCTCTTAGAGATTCGTTGATACATCAACAATCTCTTGTACAATTGCACTGAAGGCCAGCTTCAGTAATTCGCTTGATATTCCTTCTTCTGTACCTTTCTTCTTCGGGAGTACGTTAACTAATTTCTTGAGTTCCTCTATTCCGATATTTTCAAAATTTGCTATGCTTCTTTCGTTTCCAACGCTATCACCCATCAAGATTCTTCTTCTAAATACCTGGACTTCCAGATGTATCTATCTCTATTGAGTCTACTATTATACAGTACAATGTTTTATCCTCCCATACGCTTGGAATCTTAACTGCCTTTTTTGGTGCTACTATGTACACAGTACCTACTATACTATCGACAAACATCTTTGCCTTCCGGTTTATATCTCCATCTCTCCATTGTCGCACGGAATTTTTCAGCACTATTGTAAACTCTTTCACGTCAATTTTACTATAGTTCTTAGTCTTATATTCTTTCTGTTTACTCTCATGGTCTGTTATTTTTGGTTCGTGTTCCGCCTGCAATTGCACATTTGTATTTGCAAATTCGGCTATCCTATCCTGCGTTATTCTCGTTGGCTCGTTGACATACTGTTTCATCCCTTAGCTTAACATTCCTGATATCAATAGTTTTTTATAGAACGAGTTTTTCTTGACATCATGTTAAAAACTCTTATTATTAAACAATCTCCTTTTATTGTGAACTCTTCAGTTACATCCTCTATGTATCTTATAAATACCGTATCTAACGCATTCGGTGAATGGTACACCACTATTCTAACTCCTTTATATATCTTGTCATTGACCTCTATTGCTACACTCCAGTAGTTTGATTCTATTTTATTCTTCATTAGTAATTCATATTTAATACCGTCTCTTACGTATACTATGCCCCTCCTGTGTTCATATTCTTCGCATCGCACAAAATTACACTATAAACCGGCATATCTACTTCACTGTCTCCGATTTCCACAATAACCTGCGTCTCTGATAATGCTATAATTGCATGCTTCATTCTGTCAACCACCTGGTGTTGTATCTCACTGCTATGTACTAAAAGACTGCGCATTAATGTACCACATTGGCTCTTCCTTCTGTGGTTGCTACTCTATCCATCCCGCTCTTTTCTTGTCCTCTGGCATTGCTCTTTTGTATGTTGGACATTCCCGATCGAGTGCGCTATGTTCTACATTTATCTTCAGATTGTACGTTTCATTTTTAAACGTACAGTTTACACGCTTACTCTTATTCATTGTACACTCTCTTGCATTGTGTTTTCCTCCACATTTGTAAGAGGTTTCTTCTCTGGTACAATTCTTCGCTATATCATAATAGTTTTTAAATCATCGCTTTTCGTTGACGTGATTGTAAACGGGACATTTTCTCCATTCCACGCTGAACTTACCTTTTCTCAGTAGCTCCTCGTGAGTTACTTCATCTACTTCTAGTATCATGGAGGCCGCGATGGTTCATCTTCAGTTTCATTTCTGTTCCCTTCCCCTCATTAGCCTTTTCACGAATTTCATCTCCCTTCCTTCGGTTTCCTCTATCCCGTTCTGTGTCTTAATTTTTTTCTTCTAGCTCTTCATGTGCTGTCCAAGCGGGTTTTCACGAAAGTGTCTAAAAACCTCAAGATGGCTGTGCTTTACAAAAGCGTTATTGTGCGACTCTGAACTCAAGCGAGCGAAACAGCAGGTGTGCGATGCTGAAGTGAAGCGAGAGAGACAGAGCCTCTCGCTTAAGCAACATGCCTGCGAGGCACTGCCTCGGCTACCTTCGTGATAGCCGAGCGCAGCACACTACCCAGCAGCAACACGTCGACGCACGGCGAATATCGATTGCCGTCAGCTGATCTTCCAACACTCATTTTGTTCTGACTTGCAGCGTTCAGTATTTCAATTTCTTCTCCCGATTTACAGCCCAGGATCACAATTCCTTCACTGCCTTTCTTCAATTTCTCTATTCTCACCGCCATACTCTTAATATCAACCTTGCCTTTTGTTGCTGTTTTCATTTTTTTCGCTTTCCTGCTGCAATTTGGGTTTGATAGTAATCACCTTTTCTTTTTTCTTTTCTTTCACTGCATCGCTGTAGGATACCCTTGTGGTGCTCGTACCTTCTCCCTGTATCATTATTTACAATTCTTCCATCTGTTGCTTCACATCTCCCATTTCTACACCAATTAGCGCTTGGGTTATCTTCTTGACTTCATTCTTGCAAGCGATTCCGTTCTTCAATGCTTTCACTGTTTTTATCAATTAGTCTATTTTTGCGTCAACCGCTAAAGATGAATTCATACTTCTGGTTGCTCCCATCCAGTCGATGCCAATCGATCTCTCCTACCACCTGCTGTTGGCGCCATTGTCTTCATCTTATGCATTGAACACATGAAATGGATCCTTGCGCTATACTGGATAACGATTCCTCTCTAGTAGGGCGGGGAGGGGGGGGGTGCATATGTGTGTGTGTGCCGACCGATCGGCCAACCAACCGGCCGACCAATCGATCGATTGATTGATTGTTGGATTGATTGATTGATTAGTGATTGATTGATTAATTGATTGATTGATTGATTGATCGAATGATTGATTGATTGATCGATTGTGTTGAGAAATCAGCTGACGCACGGCCACGATGATCGCCGTGCGTCTGCTCGTTGCTACTGGTGTTGTGCTGCGCCCGTACAGCCAAGGCAGCAATTCGTAGACACGCTAATCAAGCGAAAGACTATTATCTGTCTCTCGCTTGACTGCGGCGTCTCCCAACGAGACTTTCATAGAGCTCAGCCATCTTGGGATTTTCGACGACTCTCGTGAAAACCGCCAAGACAGCTACAACAACTGCTCTCAGCTCGGAACTTTTCACCGCTTTTCTTCGGACCTACTTAACTCAAACGTGCTCAACAGGACACAAAATACTCGGTAAGCGTGCACCGTGATAATTTATACAAATTCAACTCGGTGAGGTGTGGAAATCTCAATTTGTGCATCCTCAAAAGTCTCACCTCGTGAGGTGCTTCGCACCACGGGCTGCTTCACGTTTTCACTCGGCTGCATCTGTGATTCTGCGGCAACACTCATCTCTGGGTTCGCACTCACCGGCGAATCATTTTCATTGGCTTGGGAGGCATAAACGTCTTGTTTTGAGAATCAGAGATTGCTGGTGCAAGAGCGCTTGGACACGCTCTTTGGCATTGCACCCGTCGTGGAAGATGCGAAGTCGCTCGCATCCTTGGTGACGAACATTTCTGAGACCAACTATGTTCTGACTTCGCTGACCATGAGGGAGCAGCTATGGGAATGCGTGTTGGTGAGGCAGCTGAGCAGTCAGCTGGACTAAACCACGCGAGAAGCCTGGGAGACGTCCGTGGAGCTCACACAGGAGTTCACGACCTTCGCCAGGATCGAAGAGTTCGTTGAATCCAAAGTGAGAGCATTGGAGATGGTGGAGACCACTCCAATACAATCGCCCAGCTCAAAACGGCCAATTTCATGCTGCCGTGCAGCACGATGATCAGGCATTACAAGAAGGGCTGACAAAAATCTGGATTCAAGAAGAGCAACCGAAGGACAAGGTCGATCAACTCAGACCAGAGGAGCAGGCTTGCAAGGTTCATTTTCGTAACACGCATCAGCGTGATACTACTGGACGGTACATCGTTCGGCTTCCTCTCACTTCTTCGCCTGCAAATCTGGGCACCTCATACTAAAAAGCTCATCGGTGTTTGCAACACATCATACGGAAAATGTTCAACAATTATAGAAGAATAAAGAAATGCTTGTGATAAATAAAAGCCTCATCAGTGTCTACTTCTTCGAATCGACCCATCGCCCACGCATAACATATTTTGGTCCTTCGAGTATCCCGGACATCAGCGCTGGATTGAAAAAAAAAAAAAAGGCCAGTAGAAGTTTTGAGAAAGTAACGACACGCAAGCGGACAATACAACGACAGAAATCTTAGCGTCATCATGTGCTTCGAGAAAATCAGTGCAGGATTTCGAGTGCCACATAAGAAAATTATTCTCTCTAGCTCCTTACAATATCGACGTCATCCACGAGTCGAAAAATTTTTCGCTTTCAAGAGTAGATCGTCAATTCATTCGAAACAAAGGCTCCGTGATCAACCTCCAACGGACGCATTGGGTTTCGTGCAAGAGAGCACCACTACAACGATACGATTCCGAAAAACGTTCGCACTCACAACGATTCTCGGTATTCAAATTCGACGAAAAGGAGTTGTTCGAGTCGAAAAATGAGCAAATACGATTTGTTCGACAAGGTACGATTCGTTCGAAAAATTACTATTCGTTCAACAAAACGCGATTCGTTCAATAAAATACGATTCGTTTGAAAAATTCACGTCGTGAAAATTTTCGAGGTTACACACACGAATATTCGTAGATTACGTCAATCGACATCGTCTTCGAGGGGGCTGGTACAATCCAGCATTGACGCCAGGATCATCAAGCCGGACAGTACAACGGTGCATACATGCCCGTATCACACTCACCTCCGAGAAAAGATACATCCGAATCATCGCAGTCTACATCGCGTCCTCCGCCGCATCCAGAGTCTCGTCCTACGTCTCGACCAGGGTGTCGAGTATCATCACGCGTATCATTGCCAGATATACAAGGTTGTAGAATAAATATGGGAGATCTAGCTCAGTTTAAAACTGACAGGAAGGTCATAAAAGGTCAGTTAAGGGGTTATACGCAGTTATGAGGCAAAAAAAGACGGTTTTTCAAGGATTTATCCTCAAAAGACTTTTGAATTTATTAATTTGAAAATTTTTATGGTTATAAAAGCATCCTTCAAGAACGTAAAAAAAATTTTTTATTTATAAAAATGTTGATTATAGAGGGCGCTGCAAGCGATTTCCGGAACCTCCTCTAAAAAAAGACGATTTACGGTGTACATCGTAACTCAAGATTGGATTATCTGAAATCAAAAAACCAAACAAATTTTGTTAATATATTAGATTATCTAGTAATTAATCGGTCGGCTAATCAAAATATTGAATTTTCACAAAATGGCGGCTTCTCAAAAAAATGGTTTCGATTTTTTATGTAAAATTTGGCCTTAAATTGTTTATAAAATGGAAAATAAGTATCGGATTGACAAAAGGAACGATCAATTACTAGAAAATGTATCTAAGAAGATTGTGTTAAAATTTTAGACCGATCGAACAAGTCGTTTTTGAGATATCGTGTACACCGACTTGAAAAATGCTGTTTTGAGAAAAACGCGTTCAAAGTTTCAAAACCGGTTCACACATAGAAAAAAATTTTTTTTTTCAACTTACATGGTGTCGTCTATTCTAGGGCCATATAATAAACCCTCCATTCCTTCAACAGCCTCCAGCAATTCAATTTGGTGCTGTCTTCGAGCCATCCTTCCCTCTCGTGTCGCTTCGTGCGCTCTGCGCTCGGATAGCGTAACGCGCTCTTTGTCCTCCTTTTGCACATATGCATGCGCATTGGGCCCCAAAGACAGTCCTATTGCATTCATATGGTACAAAAGTGAAATAGAACCTTCATTAAACATACCGGTGGCGATATTTGCGGCCATTTCAACAATTTCAACAACTTTACGGGAGCACACAATGAAGTTTAAGCACCCGCCACGATACTTCAAGATACGGCCCATCAACGAAAAATCATAAATTTCTACGCGGAAATTCAAATTCAATGGCATTTCATACCCCCATACTCGCTCCATATGAGAGGAATGTGGGAGGCAGGTATAAAATCGGCTAAAGCGCATTTAAAACGTGTACTCGGAAATGCACTACTGACGTTCGAAGAATTTTATACGATAATCTCTGAAATCGAAGCATGCTTGAACTCGAGACCACGCACGCCAATTTCAAGCGATCCTTGTGATCTAACCGCGTTGTCTCCGGGACATTTTTAAATTGGAGCCCCTTTGACGGCTATTCCGCATTCAAATCTACAAGATCTCGCGACTAATCGCCTTACTCGGTATCAATTATTGACTCACATTCAACAAAAATGTTGGTCTCGTTGGAGTTGCGAGTACTTGACAAAACTTCAAGCACGAACGAAGTGGAGGGATGAAAACGTGAACGAATAACCCAAACCCGACACACTTGTAATTTTATTTAAAAGACGATAAGTTGCCGCCATTGCAATGGAAACTAGGTCGCATAACTGAGACTCGCGCAGGTAAAGATGGCCATGTACGCGTCGTCAGTATAAACACGAGCAATGGAATTGTTCAACGCAGTTTGCCAAAGATTTGTATTCTGCCTATCGAGACGTAAGGAGTTGAACATTTCATGTAAAATGAGAAAAACCTCTAACATTGTATATCGATTTATCATTTATTCGCATATCAATCGGTCATTTATTCGTACTTATAAGATATTTTGTACTAACCTTTCTCGTAACATGTATCATTTATATTGTTTCATCATTGGAAACCATGAGTTTCCAAGGCCGGCGGGATGTTCAGTGTACATTCCCCAGAGCGTAGTTACGTAGTTTCCGCGTAGCCTCTATGGCGCTACCTGTACTCTGCCGGGCAGACTGCTAGATGACCGACGCCACTGTGCCTTAAGAAAATCAAGATGGCTGCCAAGACATGCGACACGCGCACCCGACTCTCAACAATTTTAAAAGATTAAAGAAACGCTTGTGATAAATAAAAGTCTCATCAGTGTCTACTTCTTCGAATCGACCCATCGCCTACGCACATCACACTGCCATCCCAGGTCTCACCTCGTTGGACTGCAATCAGAGAAAATCTTACTTATCTGGCCAGAATCTCAATTTCTCGTTGGTTCAATACATGGAACAACTCAACAGCAGAATTGCATGATTTCTCTGATGCATCTCAATTAGCCATGGCTGTAGTGATTTATATCACAATCAACTCATCATCTACAGGAAAGGTGGCTTCACTAGTCTGCTCCAAAACCCCCGTGGCACCACTCTAGAAGCTCATCATATCACGGCTTGAACTGACAACTGCGCTGTTACTTGCAAAATAGGTTGTATACGTTCAAGCCACGCTCAAGGTCGAAATCTCATCAATTCACCTGTGAACGAACTCGTTGGTAACTCTCACGTGGATCAAAGCTCATTCAACACAGTGGAAAGATTATGTCCGAAACAGAGTAGCTCAAATTCAGGAACTCACTCCCAATGCTCAATGGCGTCACGTGTCAGGCACCAAAAATTCAGCGGATTGTGCCTCACGGGGAATTTCAACATCTCAACTGGCTTCTTATCAGCTGTGGTAGTCAAGTCCATCGTATATGGTCAAGCCAGTTGATTGTTGGTCATCAACATCCACTGCTCACGAAGATCTGAGCAGCCTGAAAGCGCGACCTGGGCTAGCTCTCTTCGCTGCTACACTGACGCCTGAGTATCATTATGATCTGATTCATCGGTACTCATCACTCACTAAGCTGAGTCGTCTCACCTCATTTTATGTCAAGTTAGTGGCCAGAATGAGGAGGAGGTTAGAATCGGCTGGAACGGCTCCACTCACGGCACAAAAGATATCTGCAGCCAATGTCTTCTCGACGAAAGCAACTCAAGCGGTATTTTAAAAATCCTCTCATCCCTTTAGTCGACTAACTGCTTTCATCGACCAGTAGGGTATAATCAGAGTGGGAGGTCGATTCGGTCAATCCGCGCTCACATACGCAGGAAGGCATCCTGCCGTTCTGCCTCGTCACTCTCGGCTCTCAACTCTCATTATCGATCAAGCTCATCGGCGGACTCTTCACGGAGGCACTCAGCTCACATTAGCTGAAGTACGGCTAACTCATTAGATCACCGGCGGAAGAGCTCCTGTGAAAACTCACAATCTGCGTTGCGTTGTGTGTTCGGCGGAGACGGATTCGGACTCATCAATTCATGGGTCTACCTCTTTCACGAATCACACCAATGCGTGCTTTAACACACACAGGAGTTGACTACGCCAGTCCTCTCACACTCAAAACTTGGAAGGGGCGAGGAAGCAAAACAGACAAAGGCTGGCTCTGTGTCTTTGTGTGTCTCGCAACTTCAGCTCTTCTGCAGCACGATGATCAGGCATTACAAGAAGGGCTGACAAAAATCTGGATTCAAGAAGAGCAACCAAAGGACAAGGTCGATCAACTCAGACCAGAGGAGCAGGCTTGCAAGGTTCATTTTCGTAACACGCATCAGCGTGATACTACTGGACGGTACATCGTTCGGCTTCCTCTCACTTCTTCGCCTGCAAATCTGGGCACCTCATACTAAAAAGCTCATCGGTGTTTGCAACACATCATACGGAAAATGTTCAACAATTATAGAAGAATAAAGAAATGCTTGTGATAAATAAAAGTCTCATCAGTGTCTACTTCTTCGAATCGACCCATCGCCCACGCACAACATATTTTGGTCCTTCGAGTATCCCGGACATCAGCGCTGGATTGAAAAAAAAAAAAAGGCCAGTAGAAGTTTTGAGAAAGTAACGACACGCAAGCGGACAATACAACGACAGAAATCTTAGCGTCATCATGTGCTTCGAGAAAATCAGTGCAGGATTTCGAGTGCCACATAAGAAAATTATTCTCTCTAGCTCCTTACAATATCGACGTCATCCACGAGTCGAAAAATTTTTCGCTTTCAAGAGTAGATCGTCAATTCATTCGAAACAAAGGCTCCGTGATCAACCTCCAACGGACGCATTGGGTTTCGTGCATCTTTTTGATGCATCTCAATTAGCCATGGCTGTAGTGATTTATATCACAATCAACTCATCATCTACAGGAAAGGTGGCTTCACTTCTCTCTGTATTAAGGCGTTTCTCATCTTGGCACGGTATTCCTCATATCATGTACTCGGACTGTCGCACCAACTTCGGTGGTGCTCACAAAGCTATACGTCAGTTGTTTAGAAAACGCTCTCAAGAACATCAAGTAATCGTATCATCACTTGCAAATCATGAAGTTGCATGGACGTTGAACCCACATGCTGCTCCACACATGGGTGGTAAGTAGGAAGCCACAGTGAAATCAGTCAAATTTCACCTTCGACGAACAGTGGGCGATACTGTACTCACGTTTGAGGAGCTCACCACGCTGCTGGCTCAAATCGAGGCAATACTCAACTCACGGTCTCTGGAACCACTCAGCGACGATCCTGATGATTCATCAGCACTGACGCCTCGACATTTTCTCATTGGTGGAGTACTCACAACAGTCTCAGAGCCAAACTTAAAGGATTTGGCAATTTCACGACTCTCAAGATGGCAATTGTTGCAGCAAAAGGTACAACAATTTTGGCATCAATCGTCTGCTCATTATTTACAACGGCAACAGTCAATTTCAAAGTCGCATCATCCTAACAACAGCATTAATGTCGGCTCTTTGGTTCTGCTCACGGATGAGGACGATTGACGCCAAAATTATATATATATATATATATTTATATTTATAATTATGGTTTCAATTAATTCTTCTTATGAACTCTGATTTAATTTTATTATCTTATCATTTAATTTATAGTAAATTAACAGCGATCATCGTTGCCGTGCGTCATCTGATTTCTCAACATTTATATGTATATATATATATATATTAATAGTTATAAATTATAATTACACTAACGGCAATTTATTCCGAGGTATTATTAGATTGTACGATCTAATTAAGCATACGATCAATTAAGTATTGGAGCCGCACGTACAATTATATTAATAGCGTGTCGATAAATAGAGGTGAGTAAGAGCGTGAAGCAGCCCCTGCTGCAAAGCACGCCACGTGTGAGACTTGTGAGGATACGCAAATTGAGTTTTCTCCACATCACCTCAATTGAATTTATGTAAATTATCAAGGTGCCGGCTTACTGTTTAATTTGAGTCCTGTTGAGCACGTTTTGAGTATGAGAAAGTCCATTAAAAGCAGTGAAAAGTCCAATGCTGAGAAGTGGTTGGTGTTGCGTTCTTGACGGTTTATACGAGAGTGGCGAAAAATAACAAGATGGCTGAGCTCTTTAAAGACGTCATTGAGCGACGCTGCTGTCAAGCAAGAGATCGATTGTAGTCTCTAACATAAAAGAAAACATAAAATGGCTCATAACCTTTGAAGAACAATATCGTCAAGCTCAAAAAGATATTCACATAATCTATTCTTTAGTATCGGAAATGAGCAAGAAGTGGTGATCTCAGTAGGCAGCGAGTGCCGGAAATAAACAGCTCTCAGCGCATAGAAGTTTTGATAAGTATCTGTGCGATGAATAGGAATTTGGAAAATTCTAAGAGCTTATTGACGTCCAGTTTGCTGAGAACTATCCCAACGTGTAGGGCGTTGGGATGGTTCGGTTTAAGCGATAATCTCAAAAAGTTATGATGGAGCATTTTTATGAAGGTCATTAAAGGCTAAAATCTCCATAAAATATAGACGCCTGAATTTGACTGTCAACTAGCCAAGTCGCCTGCGATAAGGCGTCACCTGCTCATCCTGCCGCAGATTAAAAATGAATGTGATGCCGCCGCTTAAAAGTCTCTCTAACTTTATGTTTTGTTCACTCGTTACATCATTATACCAGGTCTATAAATATGAAACCGGAATTTGCCCATAGATGGCCCTAGCTGTCAATGTAGTTACGGTCAAATCGCGTCATTGGCGCCATTTCCTTGCTGACATCTCTGACAAAGATTTTGAACTCACAACAATATAATTTTCATACAACAGCATAGTTTGTAATAGCGTTGAACATGTCGAATTTTGTGCATGGAAACTACGATTTGCGGACAGCATTGATTTTCTGTTACTATTTGAAAAAAACTGCTGCAGAATCGCATCCAATGCTTGTCGAAGCTTACGGTGAGCATGCTCTTGGTAAATCACAGTGTTTTGAGTGGTTTAAAAAATTCAAAATGGCGATTTTGACATGAGAAACGAAGAACGTAGAAGACCACCAAAAAAGTTTAAAAACAGCGAATTGCAAGCATTGTTGGATGATGATGACGCTCAAACGCAACAACAACTCGCGGATGAATTAAATGTAACACAAAAAGCCGTCTCCATACGTTTGAAAGCCATGGGGAAGATCCAGAAGATGGGAAAATGGGTTCCACATGAACTGAATGAAAGACAGCAGGAAAACCGAAAAATCACGAAATGCTGCTCGCCAGGTACAAAAAAAAGTCATTTCTCCATCAAATTGTGACTGGCGATGAAAAGTGGATATATTCTGAGAATCCTAAGCGTAAAAGATCATGGGTAACTCCAGGCGAACCATCGACATCGACTGGAAGGCCAAATCGCTATGAACGGAAGACAATGCTCTGTGTTTGGTGGGATCAGAAGGGTGTGATTTATTATGAGCTGCTAAAACCTGGCGAAACCGTTAATACTGAATGCTACCGACAACAAATGATCGATTTGAATCAAGCTTTGCGTGAAAAAGGACCAGAATATCAAAAAAGGCAACACAAAGTGATTTTGCTTCATGATAATGGACCATCACACACAGCAAAACTGGTCAAGGAACCCCTTGAGGCGTTTAGTTGGGAAATACTTTCCCATGCGGCTTACTCACCAGACTTGGCTCCGTCCGATTACTACTCATTTGCATCGATGGGACACGCACGCATGCTGAGCAGCGCTTTACTTCTTACGAAAATGTACGAAAATTGCTCGATGACTCGTTTGCCTCAAAAGAGCAACAGTTTTTTTGGCGTGGCATCCACAAATTGTCTGACAAGTGGGAAAAATGTATAGCTCGCGATGGGCAATACTTCGAATAAAATATTTTTTATCATTTTCATACAATAAACGTGTATTTTCTATACAAAAATTCCGGGTTCATATTTATGGACCTGGTATAAATCATTCTGTACTGAGCAACAGTCATCTAGCAGTGGAAAGACTTGAAGGTGTTTAGAGTGTTCTTCAATGCTTGCGAGAGGACATTTCTATAGTACTTTAATTATAAGGAGAAATTTACCTTTTTAGATATTAAAACTACGTGACTCCGCCAAGATAAGTGGGACGTCATAATGACACAAAGATTTCTTACTCCATTTACTTATGGTAGTGTGATACCATTAACTATTATTGGTGGAAGATTGTTAACTTCTATTTGGCTGATATACTAATTGCTGCCTTGAATCAGGACCTTAGATTTAGAAAGATTGAGTTGAAGATTATTCGTATCTGCAAAGTGAGCAATGACATCCACATCATGAGTGATGCGAGCAATTCCCATCTCGAGTTCTGAGAGCAGGCAACTTAAATAAATTTGGGTATCGTCAGCGAATATCATACAGGGTGCGCCATCTTTTATGTCCGTATGTAAACATTTGTTGGAAAATCAGCTGGCGCACGGCGATCGATAATCGTCGTGCGCCTACCTGTTGCGCTGCCTTGCTACACGGTGTTCGGTTGAGGCGAAGACAGCCGAAGCAAGGGCTTCGCGAAGCCGAGGATGTGCCTCACTGGCACGCCGCGTCAAGCGAGAGGGTGTCTCTCTCGCTTGACTTCGGTTTCGCTCACCGGCTGTCTCGCTCAATTGACTCCAGCGCCCAACGAACCTTTCGTACTCGCAGCCATCTTGATAATTCGGCACTTTTGCGACACACATCCTCTGGACAGCACGCGCATCCATCGGACTTCCACACATTTTTCTCGGACAATCATACATCGGAATCGCTCAACTTCACGCACATCAGGACTCTTTGCTCAAGGTAAGAGTGCTCTGGCACAATTATGCATTAATTCACTGCCGGAGAGGAGAAATCGGTGCATCCTCACTGGGTCTCACCTGTGGCGTGCGTTGCAGCACATGCTGTACCACGTTCTCCTCATGTTATTTTGCCGGCTTAATTAATATAATTAAGCATGTGCCGCACATTCACTGTATTTTCCCCCAGGAAATCTGCTGGGAGAATACAGTGAGTGGAATTTTGCTCAACCAGATAGCCTCAATATCTGTTTGCGGTGTGCTACGCAGCAATGATTGCTTCGCAGGTCACACACAAAGTCACTGCATTCAGACCAGGGCTACTGTAAACTCTCATTAATTCGCTGCAATCACTTAGCAATACAGTGTTAAGTGATTGCAGTGAATTACACACAACGGTTCGCACTCAAGGCATCGGCGTGTCGTGCTGCGTGGCTGTTGCTACGCTGCACACACCGCTGCCTCAAATTCATATTCAGCGCACAATTGATAATTGTGTGCTGCTCATAGTACAATTCGAAATTCCATTTGTTAGTTTATTTTATATATTTGCACTCACCAATCCGAGCGTGTCATGTGGCGTAGCTGTCACTACGCTGCAGGCACTGCTCGCTCATGTACTCACTCAGCGCACAATCAATGTGATTGTGTGCTGCTCACCAATATTCAAAAGTTAATTGTTTATTTAATATCAATATTTTTCATTTATCTAAATTCAAATTCTGGATGTCTTTATCAATCAAATTAAGTTTGCTGTTAATTTGCACTGTTAGTGCGCTCAACTTGTATATTTTAAAACTCTTGTATTTATGTAAAATAAACGAGGAAGGTAGCGAACCGCTTCCTCAAGATAACATCTCGGTGTCTGGTTTATTCTCCTCTTGCCTCGAGTGAGTTTTCATTGTGTTTCAATACATTCGCAGATCGGTCAAAGGCATCACAGGACGGACGCTCAACATCTTTAGTCGATTACTAAACACTTGGTCCTTCGAGCCGGATACTCGACTTGAGCAAGAGAGACCAGGGTCTCTACCTTCCGCTCTCATCTCTGCGCATTCATCGGCTCATCTGGTAGGACTCTGCGTAGCCCATCGCAGAATCCTCATCGACTCATCACCTCGTCAAGCGGAGCAGCAAGTGGGGTAAAGTACAATCTCTGCGGAGAATCTTCGTTTCTATCCATTACTTTCTCTACTTGTACCGTTTGCATCAGGACTAGCAATGTCTGAGGGCAATCCAATGGACTCTGGGGTGGCGCCTAGAGATCTTGAGGAAAAAACGACATTGTTGGTTCCTGGGGCCGGCGTCGTTCCGAAGAAGACCCGATCGCCAACTCGGCTTACAACCGAGATGGCGTTGAAGGTCCAATCCCAACGGCGCCGGATTGCTCACCTGCAAACGGTCATCGCTCTGCTTAACGAGGGCGGAGATACCCTCGCCATGGAGTCGCTTGACGCGTACGTCGAGCAGGTCACGGAGATTCACGGCGACTTCCGTAGGGAACACGAGCTGTTGGAATCTTCGTGCCCTCCGAGCTGTGTCGAACACGAGTATTTTGCGGACGATCTGCAAAGCCTTGAGGCGCAGGTTGCCCTCAAGGCCAAAGTCACAGCTCGGGAAGCCATGGCGAGGCTAGCTCAAGGGCATCCTCCTGCACCGGCGCCCACAGCGTCGCCGCGCCCCCATACAAGGCTGCCAGAAATAAAGCTGCCGACGTTCGGGGGGGACTACGCCGGATGGCCAACGTTCCGTGACGTGTTCACGTCGCTGGTCATCCGGAATGACCGCCTTACCGATGTCGACCGGCTGTTATATCTGCGTGGCTGCGTGTCGGGCGGGGCGACGCAGCTCATTCAGGGGTTCGCAGTAACGTGCGAATCGTTTAACAAGGCATGGGAGACATTGGTCTCCCGTTACGAAAATAAGCGGCGGCTGGTGCAGGAGCGCCTGGACAAGCTCTTCGCGCTCAAGACCTGCTCATCCGATCTCAAGTCATTCTCGTCAATCCTGGCTTCGTTCTCCGAGGCTTACAGGGCTCTTTCTTCGCTGGCAACGAAGGAAGAGCTCTGGGATTGCGTGATGGTGAGGTTGCTGGCAAAACAGCTCGACCAAACCACGCGTGAGGCCTGGGAGACGAAGCTAGGACGCACATCGGAATTCCCGGCCTTTGCTGAGCTCGAGGAGTTTGCGGAGACTAAGGTGAGAGCGTTGGAGATGGCGAAGGCCACGCCCAAGACCGGGACAACCTCGAACCGACCGTCGTCCGCGAACCCTCCCCCAGCGAAGGCCGGGACGCACAGCGCCGCGGCGCATCATGCAGGTAGTACAGCGCGTGGCGCTCCGTCATCGACCTTCGTCGCGAACGATTACCCCTGTGACTGCTGTCGGGCTCGTGGGCATTTCATTGTCATGTGTCCCGAGTTCCGGCGGCTCACTGTGGGTGAGCGTCGCAAGATGGCGGAGAAAGTACGGCTGTGCTACAACTGCCTTGGTCGGCACAACGCGTCGGCATGTCGATCGAGCCGGAAGTGCAAGGAGTGTTCAGGGCGGCACCACACGATGCTGCACCCAGCAGCGCCCCCTGCAACAGCTTCCGACGCGCAACCGGCTCAATCTCAAGCTTCAACTCAATACGATGTCGTCGCGGTCGTTCACTCATCGGCACAGCTCACATGGAACTGCTCAACATTATTGGCAACTGCATTAGCAGATATTCACACATCGGTTTCAGCTCATCAAGCAAGACTTCTCATCGATCCTGGGTCAGAATTGACTTTCATTACGGAAGAACTCTTTCGTAAACTCAACGCAACACGCAAGCACTCATCAATTCCGATCACAGGGGTCGGTGGAAGGCGCTCAACGCAGACACATGGCTCGGTACAGCTCACACTGTGTTCTACATACACCAAGGAGAAAGTCACGGTACTGGCTCACATTCTCAACACGGTTACTACTCACTTGCCATCCTTTGAGTCGTCAGTTCGCACATGGCCTCACATAGTGAAGCTGAAACTGGCTGATCCTGACTTTCTCACACCACGACCAATCGATATCATAATTGGAGCAGATATATATGGACAGGTTATTAAACCAAATATTCTCAAGGGCACATCATCCGCACCCATTGCACAATAATCGATATTTGGGTGGCTCATCATTGGACCAACGAATTCATGCCAATCTGACGCACTCACTGTTCATCATGCTGCGGTGCAACATGACGATCAGGAATTACAAAATGTGCTAACGAAATTTTGGATTCAGGAAGAGCCACCAAAGGACACAGTAAGTCAACTCACACCAGAGGAGCAGGCATGCGAAGATCATTTTCGCGACACGCATCAGCGTGATTCTACAGGCCGGTACATCGTTCGGCTGCCCCTCATATCATCACCTGCGGATCTTGGAAGCTCACATTCACGAGCGCTTCAGTGTCTGCAACACACACTAAGGAGAGTCTCAAGAAATGCTGAATACGGTCAGCTCTATACGACGTTCATGGAAGAATATGAGCAACTCGGTCATATGGTGAAGGCATCAAAATCATTTCCAGGTGAAAAACATTATTACTTGCCTCACCACGGTGTTCTCAGACCAGACAGCACTACCACGAAATTACGTGTTGTATTCAATGGGTCGAGTTCAACTTCATCAGGAAAATCTCTCAATGACATCATGCACACCGGACCGAATTTATTGCTCAACATTTCGGACGTGCTCATTTGGATCCGTCAACATAGACACATCTTCGCCACTGACATAACAAAAATGTATCGTCAGATCCGAGTTCATCCGGAGGATTGGAATCTTCAACGGATTCTATGGAAAGATGATCAACAAAATCCGGTGCCTTTTCAACTAACTACGGTTACATATGGTACCAAGGCTGCGCCATATTTGGCAGTTCGAACACTCATGCAGCTGACCAAAGATGAAGGCCATCGGTTTCCGCTTGCTGTGCCAGCTATAAAATTTGGCAGGTATGTGGATGACATCTTCGGTGGGGCGGATTCAACCCAACAGCTCATTGAAATAGCTCAACAGCTCAAGGACTTGTGCATGGCGGGCGGTTTTCCACTCGCCAAGTGGCACTCGTCTGACTACAAAGCATTTGCCAATATTTCATCATCAAGGTCAAGCTCAGCTATCTCAATGGACGACGGCGAGACAAAAATTCTTGGATTGACTTGGCTTCCAAGTGAAGACAAGTTCAAGTTCGCATCTCGGTTCAACTCAGCTCAAGAAAGTTTCACAAAACGCCTCATTCTCTCTGAGGTGGCTCAGCTCTTTGATCCGCTTGGTTTCGTCTCACCGGTTGTGATAAGAGCCAAGATTCTTTTACAAGAGCTTTGGTTTCACAAGCTCAGCTGGGATGAACCACTGTCATCTCAGGTCTCAACACGATGGACTGTAATCAGAGAAGATCTCAAAAGCCTGGCCAGGCTCTCAATTCCTCGTTGGTTCAATAAATGGAGCAACTCAACAGTGGAATTGCATGGCTTCTCTGATGCATCTCAACTGGCCATGGCCGCAGTGATTTACATCACTGTTGACTCAACTTCCACAGGAAAGGTGGCTTCACTTGTTTGCTCAAAAACGCGCGTGGCACCACTCAAGAAGCTCACCATACCAAGGCTTGAATTGACTGCAGCTTTGTTATTAGCTAAGCTGGTTGCATACGTTCAAACCACACTCAAGGTTGGAATCTCATCGACTCACCTGTGGACGGACTCATCAGTAACTCTCACCTGGATCAAAGCGCATCCTTCTCGATGGAAGGACTATGTCCGAAATAGAGTCGCTCAAATACAAGAGCTCACACCCAGTGCTCAATGGCGTCATGTGGCAGGCACAAGCAATCCAGCTGATTGTGCCTCGCGAGGTATTTCAACAGCTCAACTGGCTGCTCATCAGTTGTGGTGGTCAGGTCCACCGTGGATGGTGAAACCTAGTCAATCTTGGCCAAAATCCACAGCTGATTCAGAGGATTTAAGTATCATGGAAGCCCGACCGGGGTTAGCTCTTCTCGCGGCAACACAGGCGCCAGAGTATCACTGGGAACTCATTTATCGCTGCTCTTCACTCGCAAAATTATGTCGTCTTACCTCATATTGTGTGAGAGTAGTGGAAAAAATGAGAAAGAGGTTAGAATCGGCAGGAGACGCTCCACTCACGGCGAGAGAAATGGCTGCAGCAAACACATTTTGGACAAAGGCCACACAAGCCGTGTTTTTCAAGCACGAGATACAAGTGCTGCAGTCAGGCTCGCAGGTTCCATCTGCTCACCCTTTCAGTCGATTGACAGCCTTTATCGACGAGGAGGGTGTGATAAGAGTTGGAGGTCGTCTGTCAGAATCAGCACTCACTTATCAAGGAATGCATCCTGCCATTCTGCCTCGCCACTCTCGATTTACGACTCTCATAATAGAGCAAGCTCACGCGCGTACTCTTCACGGAGGCACACAGCTCACACTAGCTCAAGTCAGGCAGACACATTGGATCATAGGCGGTAGAGCTCCTGTGAAATCTCACATCTTACACTGCGTGGTGTGTGCTCGGCAGAGAGGAGTTCGAGCACAACAGTTGATGGGTCAACTGCCTCTGTCACGAGTCACACCATCACGCGCATTTTCTCACACAGGAGTAGACTACGCCGGTCCTCTCACGCTCAAAACTTGGAAGGGTCGAGGCAGCAAAACGCACAAAGGCTGGATCTGCGTTTTTGTGTGTCTCGCCACTTCAGCTCTGCATCTTGAGGTCGTCAGTGACTACTCAGCTGACGGCTTCCTCTCAACGTTCAGGCGATTCTCATCGAGGCGTGGCATTCCTCACACCATTTACTCTGACTGTGGCACCAACTTCATTGGTGCACACAAATTTATATGTCAGATGTTCAGTAAGGCTTCACAAGAGCATCATCTCATCGCTTCTTCTCTCGCAAATCAACAGATTGCGTGGAAGTTTAACCCGCCTGCGGCACCACATATGGGTGGTAAATGGGAAGCAGCTGTAAAGTCCGTTAAATTCCATCTGCGGCGAACGGTGGGTGATACAGCACTCACGTTCGAAGAGCTCTCAACGCTGCTTGCTCAAATCGAGGCTATACTTAACTCAAGGCCTCTGGAACCGCTCAGCGATGATCCAGATGACTCATCAGCACTCACGCCTGGACATTTTCTCATTGGTGGAGCACTCACAATGGTACCAGAATCAAACCTGGAAGATCTGGCAATCTCACGGCTCTCAAGGTGGCAATTGTTGCAGCAAAAGATTCAACAATTTTGGCGACAATGGTCTGCACACTATTTACAACGGCAGCAGTCGATATCAAAATGGCATCATCCTGACAACATCATTAGAATTGGCTCGTTGGTTCTGCTCACGGATGAGCGCTTTCCACCGTGCAAATGGCCACTTGCACGCGTCATCGAGTTACATCCAGGCAAAGACGGGCTCACCAGGGTGGTGACACTCAAGACTGCTACCACCACGCTCACCAGGCCGATCTCAAAACTTGCTGTTCTGCCAATCTCATCCAACACCCAGCAATGAAATAATTAATCATCAACCCCGTTGCTGATGGCGGGCGGAATGTTGGAAAATCAGCTGGCGCACGGCGATCGATAATCGTCGTGCGCCTACCTGTTGCGCTGCCTTGCTACACGGTGTTCGGTTGAGGCGAAGACAGCCGAAGCAAGGGCTTCGCGAAGCCGAGGATGTGCCTCACTGGCACGCCGCGTCAAGCGAGAGGGTGTCTCTCTCGCTTGACTTCGGTTTCGCTCACCGGCTGTCTCGCTCAATTGACTCCAGCGCCCAACGAACCTTTCGTACTCGCAGCCATCTTGATAATTCGGCACTTTTGCGACACACATCCTCTGGACAGCACGCGCATCCATCGGACTTCCACACATTTTTCTCGGACAATCATACATCGGAATCGCTCAACTTCACGCACATCAGGACTCTTTGCTCAAGGTAAGAGTGCTCTGGCACAATTATGCATTAATTCACTGCCGGAGAGGAGAAATCGGTGCATCCTCACTGGGTCTCACCTGTGGCGTGCGTTGCAGCACATGCTGTACCACGTTCTCCTCATGTTATTTTGCCGGCTTAATTAATATAATTAAGCATGTGCCCCACATTCACTGTATTTTCCCCCAGGAAATCTGCTGGGAGAATACAGTGAGTGGAATTTTGCTCAACCAGATAGCCTCAATATCTGTTTGCGGTGTGCTACGCAGCAATGATTGCTTCGCAGGTCACACACAAAGTCACTGCATTCAGACCAGGGCTACTGTAAACTCTCATTAATTCGCTGCAATCACTTAGCAATACAGTGTTAAGTGATTGCAGTGAATTACACACAACGGTTCGCACTCAAGGCATCGGCGTGTCGTGCTGCGTGGCTGTTGCTACGCTGCACACACCGCTGCCTCAAATTCATATTCAGCGCACAATTGATAATTGTGTGCTGCTCATAGTACAATTCGAAATTCCATTTGTTAGTTTATTTTATATATTTGCACTCACCAATCCGAGCGTGTCATGTGGCGTAGCTGTCACTACGCTGCAGGCACTGCTCGCTCATGTACTCACTCAGCGCACAATCAATGTGATTGTGTGCTGCTCACCAATATTCAAAAGTTAATTGTTTATTTAATATCAATATTTTTCATTTATCTAAGTTCAAATTCTGGATGTCTTTATCAATCAAATTAAGTTTGCTGTTAATTTGCACTGTTAGTGCGCTCAACTTGTATATTTTAAAACTCTTGTATTTATGTAAAATAAACGAGGAAGGTAGCGAACCGCTTCCTCAAGATAACATCTCGGTGTCTGGTTTATTCTCCTCTTGCCTCGAGTGAGTTTTCATTGTGTTTCAATACATTCGCAGATCGGTCAAAGGCATCACAGGACGGACGCTCAACATCTTTAGTCGATTACTAAACAACATTGAATAATTAAAAAAAAAAACAACCGATTTCCATATATGAGGTATTTTTATTTAATTTGGTCCTTTACAATTTATTTGGATTAATTTGTTGATAGAACATCAATCAAGCAATCAAGTGGCCGCCTTTATTGGCCAAAGCAAAATCTGCCCTTTTTGCTGCGTTTTCCATCACTTTTTCGAGCATCTCGGGCGGTATAGCGATGATTTCGGCACGAATGTTTGCCTTAAGCTCGTCAATGGTCTGAGGCTTGTTGGCGTACACTTTACTATTTAAATAACCCCACAAAAAGAAGCCCAGAGGAGTCAAATTTGGAAATCTGGGTGACCAGTCAATGTCGCCATTTTTTGACATCACACGTCCAGGGAATTTTCGTTGCAGAAACTGCATCGTTTGATTTGCAGTGTGGCATGGCGCACTGTCTTCTTGAAACCAGTAACCGTCCAGACCTTTTTCACACATTTGTGGGCAGACATCATGAGCCAACATCCACCGATATTGATTCCCATCGACTGTTACGCCTTCTCTGAAAAAATGGCCCTAATGATAGTTTTGGTCCAAACGCCGGCCCAAACAGTCACTTTTTGGTCATGCAATCGTGTTTCATGGATCTCGTGTGAATTCATCGTTCCCCAAATGCGGCAATTTTGCTTCTTAACAGCGCCAGGGAGTGTGAAATGGGCCTCGTCGGTCATCAAAATTTGCTTTCAAAAATCAGTTACAGTGTCAACCATTCGAGTGACTATTCAGCCGTATTCCAATCGACGTGGACGGTCTGTCGGCAATATTCTTTGAGCCAATTGCACTTTATACAGAAACAAATGTAAATCATCCTTCAAAATGCGCCGCAAAGTGGTTCCACTGACGCCAAAATGTTAAGCGCGGTGACAATACGACACATCTGGGTTCTCGGCAACACTCTCTCTTACCGCTTCAACCAGTTCATTGGAACGTCTTGGGCGTTGATGAACGGCACGTGGACGATCTCCCACTGTCTCGTGCTGAATAAAATTCGACACCGAACCCCGAATAGTGTTGTCAGACGGTGCTTGTTGGCTACGATATTTTCGACGATATGCACCTTGAGTTAACACAACTGAACGACTATTGTTAATGTACAGCGTCACTATTTCGGCGCGTTGTTTCGGTGTGAAGCGATTCATGTTTAGAGATGTACTGAATTTACGTTTCAAAAACATATCTACTCAAGTCAATCGGTTGATAAATGTCAAAGTTATTCAATGTTTACATACCGACATTAAATATGGCGCACCCTGTATGTTCCGAATATCTCAGTCCATTGGCTATGTCGTTTATAAAAAGTGAAAGAAGCACAGGACCAAGAACAAAGCCTCGAAGTACCCCAGATTAAGTACTTCGCCAACAAGAGGTGATTCCGTTATGGTCAATCGTTGCATGGTTTCATCCCAACAAGTATGAGAAAAGCCACTCCAGGACCTTATTATAAAAACTTAACCTACGAAGTTTGGTGAGCAGTAATTTGTGCGAGACTAAGTCGAAAGCCTTGCTAAAATCGTATAAAACTGAAATCGTAAGCCGCCTTTTATCAATATTTTTCTGGACATCGTGACATATGCGCAAAAGTGCAAACTATGTACTGAAACTGGTTTTGTAACCAGACTGCCGTGGATCACGAATTTTGTTTGTAGTGATGTAATTTGGAATTTGACGATGTATAATTCTGTCTAAAATTTTTAACAGCTCGCACAAATTAGCTATACGTCTGCAATCTGACAGGGACATTGGAGGCTTTACTTTCAAAAGTAGGCGTATAAAGGCGCGCTTCCAGAAAGATGGAAAAAATCAATAATTCAGGCAGTGATTTAGTAAGGATGTAAACAAATACGATAAGTCTGGGTGTGCCTTACGAATAGCAAAAGATGAGATACCATCAGGACCACCGGTCCTTCAGTATGGAATAATGATGATACATTTGTTATGTATAGAGCTACTTGATCATAAGTCACAGGTGAGAACTCAGACAAAGGTTGACCACAAGGCAGTTAAATCACACTATTAAAATCATGTCGCGCGTAAGCAGGATAAGGATTAGTTATTTCAGAAAAATAGTTATTTATCCATTATGTGAAAAGAAATTAAGAAGCGAATTCCGGGTATACTTAACTAGACCTAAATTTGCCAATTCCTCCCATAGCTTGCTAATGTTGCTTATACCAGAAAGCTTTTCAAGGTAATAAGTGTTTTTCGATTGCCTCAAGTTACGACTTAGTTCATCTCTGAAGTGCCTGTATATTATTGGGTCTGGGAAAAAGTTCGTGGCGTTTTTCCCGATAGATGGCATCAATTGCAAATAAGTCAGGAAGCACAGATCGCAGTGATACCACTAAATACTCGTTGGAAAGGTGAAACTTCGAGCGTTACTTTGAGTGTATAAACATAAAAATTCGTGCAGTGGTTGGAAAGTTGTTTGCGAGTAGGAGGGGCCCGTTATAGAAAGACAGGGCGTGGCCGGCTGGCGCCAGGGCGTGTCTAAACTAGCCCCGCCCCCTCCCCACTACTACCCCTCCCCTGCTGCTTCCTCATTGGTTGTTCCAGGGAGCGTGTCTACCCCCACTACCCCACCCCGTTCCTGATTGGTCCCCACAACCCCCACTATCCCTACCCTCATCCCTGATTGGTCCTCACCAGTCCTCACCCCCAGTCCACCTATCCTAGTGTTCTGATTGGTGCAGCGTCGCAGCGCCATCTGCCGGATTTTGACCCGAACTTAATTGCCGATGCGCCATATAATGTCGGTAAACGTGTTACCGATGGTCGGTAAAGAAGATGGGACGTTGACAGTCGGTCTAGCAGAAAATTGCCGATACGCCATCTACCGTCGGTAATGGTGTTACTGACAGTCGGTAAAGGAGATTGAATGTTAGCAGCCGGTCCAGTAGAAAATTGATTACCGATACTTCATCTGCCGACGGTAATCGTGTTACCGATCGTCGGTAAAGAAGATGGAACGTTGGCAGTTGGTCGGACAGAAAGTCACTGATATGCCATCTACCGTCAGTATTCGTGTTACCGACAGTCGGTAGAGAAGATTGAATGTTGGTAGCCGGTCCAGTAGAAAATTGATTACCGATACGCCATCTACCGTCGGTAATTTTGTTACCGACAGTCGGTAAAGAAGATTAGACGTTGGCAGCCGGTCCAGTAGAAAATCAATTACCGATGCGTCATGTACGGTTGGTAATCGTGTTACTGACAGACGGTAAAGAAAATTGAACGTTGGCAGTCGGTCTAGCAGAAAATGTATAGGCTTTTGAAATTTGGGACTTACGGAAGATAAGTAGATTGGGTCTCGCGGTAAATAATATTCTGCACCCCACCATCAACCGGTTTCCCCCTCAGTCATCGATAACCGAGACCCCTCCGTAGCTTTTTAAAAATGTTTGATAATTAAAAAATTTATTAATTTAAACGACTATTCATAACAACGGTAAATGAAAATGTTCGTTATTTTTTAGTTTCATAAAAAACCGTTTTATTTTACCATTCTCGTCCAACAAACATGTATTGTTCATCCGTAATTTTCAATGGCATCCGTGGCAGACACGGCGAGCTGGTGGTCGACCGTCAATTTGTGTTTTCGTACCCGGTTTGATAAGATGTTCATAGCACGGCACGTACGAGGAGACCTCACGGTCAACCTTCAGATGCTCCGGTAGGTTGTCATACAGAATTTTTATTTTTTCGCCCCAATGTTTTAGCAGCAGCGGTTTCGGTATGTACGCGAGCTCAGCTTTGGTGAAGTCTCGGGGATCCTTGCAGCAGTCGATCACGAGTATACTGTCAATAGTATCCATTGTGGTTGGAAAGAGAGGCAAAGATACTTTCACAACGACGTTTTTTTTTCAACTAACTTTTTTTCACAACTGTTACCATACAGTATTCACCGCATATTTTAGACTTGAGTGATTGAAGGGGCTGCGTGATTCACTCGTAGCTTCGACAGTTTCTGCGTAGACGGTTATGGTGTTTGTTAATGAGTGGGGGCAATCCATGACTATCGAAAAAGATTCCATGTCCATTTTTATCAACGTAAGTGGCAACCCAGTGTCGCCTAAGTAGATTATGCTCGTCTGTGTTTAGAACCAATGCTGCTGGTCTAGACCAGCGACTCGGGATGCGATCGGCCGGAAATACTCCTTTCGTCTGAGCAGATATTCGTTGCAGAGCGTCTAATATCTGTAGGCTGTTCATGCTGTTTACACAACTGGTGGTGACGCTTAGAGTGTGATTGACGCTGTCTCTGCTGATGATAATGATGGTTGCGCGGTGGTGGTTGCTCTGGCTTGTGTTTGTTACGTGGGGGTGGTGATGGTTGTTTAGCACTCGGTGAGATTACTTGTTTTTCTCTGCCACGGAAAAGTACAGTTATTTCATCGTTAGCCGGTACAGTTCCTCCTCGCAGCGCCGACTCATCACTGTTGCACGATAGTGTAATATCGTTGAATATATACTCTACGCTTTGTGATATATCTCGAGTATTTTCCCCATTTGATGCCTCGTTGTTCGGTTGGCTTTGTTGATTTTTAATAGGTGTCGATTTATCGACAGGTTGTGAATAAATGTGACTAACCGCGTCGAGCTCTTTAAACAGGAGCCACGAACGTATTTTTGCCACGTTATTTAGAGCACATTTTACATCGTCTTCTTTCGAAGTACCATGGTGAATACAGTAAACGTTGTTGATTGGCATATTTTTTAACGATGGACCCTCGTATTCTTCCAGATTGATGATTTCGCGCCCCAGAACGTCACGTAAAAGCTCGGCTTTTTGCAAGCCCCTTGTGTAAATACGCAAGGCATAACGACACAGTAAGCGTAGATTGGTGTAGATTTTTTTCAACGGTGTATCACCATCAAGCCATTCCAATCCATGATGAAAACACGTTAGTTTATTGTTGCTCTCACGTATACTCCTTGGTAGTTCACCAAAGTCATATGGTAGTTCGACAAGCCAATGACCATAATGTTCTTCCTGAAGAGTCGTCACAGCAATCTCCTTTGGTAGAAAACGGTTGTTTGCATCGTAGAGCGCTTGAATATCCATTATAACGTCCATTATGAGGGTTTGATGTAGACTGATACCAGGTGTGGTTGCGTAGACGAGTTTAAATATTACAGCGTCGTGTGTGGCCCCCCCTCACGCACTAAAATCTGTAATGACCTAACGTGTGGAATCTATCTCTATTACATTATCATACTCGACGTATACCACACAATTTAATGTAGATGTCAGAGCCGTTGCAAACCGTACTTCGATCCTTACAATACCGTGTCTTACGAGATTCCAGTGACCGAAGCAACTTGCTGATAAGTCCGGTGTCAAATCAAAGACATACAGACAGTAGCCTTTGGGATAGTCGCTCCTGGTAATATCTAGACCCTCATTCTGAAAGTGTATACCTGTACCGCTAAAGAGTGTGTGATAACTGTGTATCCACTTTTCGTTACTATCAAACACCGGTTGAAGAGGCTTGCTCGGTATTTGTTGACCATCGACATACAGAGAGAGGAAATTTATCGAATGATTATTAAAGTTGAACGGATTTAACGTTATACTGCCATTGAATGCTCGATTATTCACAAAACCAAGAATTATTCGTTTAGGTAATTGGCTCAGAATAACGTTATCCAGAGTATCGCCAATGATACCGCTATGCATCGTAAAAGTTTCAACCTCAACCCTTGTTATAGGATACTTGGCGGTTGTTTTTGCAGGCATTTTGGCGTGAGCTATTAGCACGCCTGGTACGATTTTTGCTCGACGGACGAGTAATGTAGCCTCGGTGATATGTAGTTTATGTGTTACACCGGCCGTAGGAGTCTCCATAAGATAAAAATCGTCTTTTGAGCGTACAAGCCGTAACTGTACTTCCACACCGTTCAGCAGAAATTTATCCTGATTAAAAACATCGCAATGTAAATGTCCAATCATATCTAAAGTCCGACCATTCTTTATGTACTTTTCACGATTATTCAGACCGATATTAGGGCTACTCGATACACCTGGTAGACTGTCAAACGTACCGGGCGTGTCAGCGTACCATAGCGCGGTCGTTAAGTGAGAATTTTTAGCAGCTGGTCCATAATTGAGTAACGTCTCAATATATTCTCTGTAGAGGTATGCATTGTTTGGCGGTGCCACGAGTTTCTGATTAAAATATACATCCACCTGATTGAAAAGGCTGTAGAAAGTTATTAACAGGTACTACGTTGTACTGTGATTCAGCTGTTGGAATAATCCTAACATTTACAATAATCATTGTATGAGCTAGGTCCAGGTATTCTTCACCGTGGCCAGGTATGACAAATTCCAGGGGCCCGTCATCCGTGAGGGACGACACAGGCTTGTAGTGTATCTATTGTGATGCTTCTATAGCCGTCTGCGTCGGAGGTATGGTGAATAAGTCGAGCTCCGACTTTATACACTCGGAGGAGTGTGAGTGTAAGAACGACATTGTTAAACACCTCCAAAAATATCGTTGGTCTTTGCTCGTTTGCGTCTACTACTTTCGGTACCTCTCCTCTTTCTCTGTGTTATCCTTTTCTTTTTATTCTTTGCGACACCGCGATGTTTCCTTGCTGCAATGCGTCTACGTCTTGCAGACTTTTTCTTCTTCTTCTTCTTCTTCTTCTTTATTCCTAACGATTTTTTCGAAATACCAGTACGCCTTTTCCTCGTCCTTGTAGGCACGCGTCTCAATAACGACTGTATCATGCGAGCGGTACCCACAGCATTATATCCTGAACCATTCATGAGAAGAGAGATTTTTTCATTGGCTTTTCATTGTAAATTATCCCCAGATTCGGCTGCGCGTCGACGCAATGACTCCTTGAATAGCATTTTGCGACCGCTCACATCCTCGATAACGTGTGAACCCGTGCGAATGGCTTCTTTCCCTATAGCTTTAGCATCTCTGGTCAACAGTGGTAAAACACTCCGAAATAGACCACCGAGAAAACTACCGATGCCGTGACCGCGCTGATGCGAGGAACCCGCAAACACGTTACCTATATAACCACCTCCGCCACCTATTTGATTCTTATAATACGCCGTATAATGAGCACACGTATTGTCTAATTGAGTCGTTTGAAATGAAGTGTGAGCGTTAACGTTCCATACTCGAATGCAATAGGATTACCCAGATGATCTCTTATATCCACCTCGATCGTTCTGAACCAATTGTTGAGTAAACCTATGTAATTTGACGATGAGAAACATTTTACTTGTGTTGTACCATACGTGTAGTTTTTTGTATTTAAATTTACAATCCTGAGTAGTGCTGTCTGTGTATCACCTACTGTATACGGTACACAAATATCGCTGTAGACAAAAAGCTGATCGGGCAGAGCCCTATTTATACACGCGGGTACTCGTCCTACGCGTGGAACGCCTCGCATAAGCTGTAGGTAAAGACCCCCTGGGGTTTCTCGGTCAACCAGCAGCAGTTCTTCGTGTTTCTCAAAGCCCTATATACGTGCTATTTTACTACTCATTCGTACTACTCCAGGGTAGCCTAGAGGTTCAGGGCACGACTCTGTTACCTCAGACTCGAGGGCAACGTACTCTTTAGCCTTTTCAACATTTACAATTTTTATGCCTACTTCTCGCAGCTTCGGTAAATCATTGATATTTTCCACAATTTCTTCGTGATTTTTGTACAAACCTCGAGGTATTCGGTTTGTAGTAACTTCTTTATTCTCACAAGTCATCCAACCAATTATCGTATCTGCTTCTTGTAAATGCGTCATTGTACAGGGTATATGAATTTCCGATAAGCGCACAACCCAGCGACCCTTTAACGATATTTCACGCGGCAATTGAATTATAAAATGTGTTGTTGTATTTTCGGGAAAATACTTCATATTGCTGTTGCTCGGTAGAACAAGAAAAAATTATCCGCGTCATGCATCGTTTGGACAAAATTTCGTTTATTCGAGACCGTGAACGTTTGACGTTGGTATCCACGAGTTAAATTTCGCCGGATATCCCACCTAACTTACGAAAATTTGTTTTTTTGCACCGTGTCCTTTTGTCCGTAAAACTTGATCAATCTTGAATTCTTTATTCTTCTCCATACGCTTCTCATGAACGCTCGTTAATTCTTCGGGGTAAAAGAAACCATCGATAGTTTCGTCTTCGAGATCGCACAACGCATACACATACAAGCTCTGTCTATGTAAAACTTTTTTGATACGAAAAATTTCTTCACTCCAATTTTTCTCGTAACCTTTTTCGAAGGTGCCTTTAGTTCTACTGATTCGAACGTAATCGCCGGGTTTGTATTTATACGTTGTGAAACGTCTCTTTTCACGTCGCTTTATCGCGCCAATTGTCATATTGCGCACCGCTGTATCGGCATTATATAGCGTTACGGCGGCCGGTTGCATTTTAATGCTCGAGTGTACAGCATGATTGTACGGATAAACCAATTGTTGTAGTATATCGATGTAACGATGAGTATTACGATGTGTGAAGAAGCGCCACATCCGTTCCTTGAGAGTGCGATTAAAATGCTCGACAATTGAGGCTTTTACATCAGGATTACGAGCAACACGGAATTGTATGTTTTCATCTTTGAGAAATTTTTGAAGTTGACCACCGAGGAATTCTTTTCCACGGTCGGTTTGTAGTCAAATAGGTGTACGACCATCGTTACACTCGAGAATGCGTTTAAGTGCCTTTGTTATCATACTTCGCGCACAGTTTTGTCCTGCAAGGGTTCGACCCAGGCATATTTGCTGACAACGTCAATTACCGTAAGCAGATAGGAGACGTTGTCATTATAGCTACTCAACGAACGTAGATCCACGAGATCAGCCGTGGAAAGACACGGTGCACGGGTCTATGAATGGTATAACTATCCTGTTGAGTGAGCCAGTCATATACGGTGTCTGCTTTATTTTTCCTACTGATTAAACGTCGCCGACCAGCGTATCCAGCTGGATGCGAAGGATCGTAGTACACTTTTTCGAAAGTCATCTTTCACCGCTCGTTGTACAGCTTGTTCTAAATCTTTATCCACTTTTCAAATACTTTTATTACTTTTGTTTTCCGACGTTTTGAAGAAGTATTCTCACGGTGTGTATCGTCGTTGTCGTCGTAGTCGTCGTTGGAATTATCGCCAACCGTATCCACATTCATAGAATGCGAGTCGTTATGTTGCATCATCTGAACATCTTTTCTTGGTCGTTTAGTACCTCTAGATACGCCTAAATCCCACAATCTACTATTGCCTATAAATTCACGCGGAACGCTCTTTGTGCATAGACTAACGATAAACTCGTGTCTGCCTGTTGCTTTAAAGTTTTTTCTACCTCGTACTGCATCGTTTATAAGGTCGACAATATTAGAATTTGGAATGAGGATACTGTCTATTGTTACACATCCTTTTTTATCCCATCTTATGGTTTTTGATTCATCATTCGTGGGTTTGCGTAGAAACTTTAATAACCCAGTCGCTCGGCGTTTATACATATTTGGAACGCTATTAACGATGTCAGCATCGCTCGTGGCTTCTGCATTATCGATCTCAGACGATGTTTCGGGTAGTGCTGGTGAAAACAATGCATTTTTCGTACCAACGAGATATAGATAACGCTGCAACACTTGTAAATACTCTTTCCATTTACTAGCGTCGTCTTTACCATACTTGTTTAATTTAAAAATTTTGTATAGCTCCGTGTCTAGTCTTGAAACAGGATCACCCTGGGTCCGTACTGTTTTCTCGTTTGCCGCTGGTGCATGATTATTCCCAGAACCGACCATAGGTATTTCCTCGTAACGACCGTCTGCATCACTATTTCCATCCTTTACCTCGGACATTGGCACTTAAAACATTTTTTTCGCATGCTCCATTACGAGGATGAATTTTTATCCTTAACACAGTATTGTTTTGTCAATCGTCACTACCACTGAAAAGTTTACTAAATAAAGTTGTGATTATGGGAGTCAGTAAAAGTGGTAAAAAAGCACCACCCCCTTTTTGAATTATAAAGTGTTTCTTCGCTCTCCAATTATATTTCCGCTGCTTACGAGGGACTGTACAAGCACCACCACCACCGCCACGTTGTTTTGTCACACATCCTGAGAGAAGCTGTCGAAGTATATTTTTATATTTTTTTAAACGTTTTTTAACACTTGACTTGACACAAACACCTCCTTGTAAAATGTTTAACGCGCATTCACATATACAATTGATTAGAGGCTTATCAGCATTACGCAATGATTGATTTTCGCTGTTTTTTATTCGAATGACAAATAGCGTTAAGTAGGGCTATACAACGTTCATCGAATGGAATGTAATGTGTATTTTTCTTCTTCTTTTTCTTCGCGCTGGTGCTATCTATCTAAAGGGTGGTTAAATTGTAAGGGCCGATGTTGGATGTGAACCACACCTAAACGTCAAGTTTTTTTCTGCATTTCATTTGACATTTCTCAATTTCAGACTAACTCAATTTGAACCATGGAAAGATACACAATCGAGCAACGCGTTAAAGTTATTCAGGCTTATTATGAAAATGGGCGTTCAAATCAAAATGCATATCGTGCACTCCGTGATTTTTTCGGTCAATTTAATCGTCCAAATGTGCGTACAATCGGGAAAATCGTGCAAAAATTTGAGCAAACCGGGTCTGTAGGAGATATTAAAACACCAGTGCATGCTCGTACAGCTCGTACTGCAGAAAATATTGCTGCTGTTCGCGATAGTGTGGCTGAAGAGCCGTCCACCTCAACTCGTCGTCGTGCCCAACAATTGCACCTCTCACGCTCGTCGTTGATGAACATTATGCATAAAGACTTGCATTAACACGCTTATAAGGTGCAATTGACTCAAGAACTAAAGCCTCTTGACCATTCCAAACGTCGTCAATGGTCAGAATGGTGGCAAGAAATGGCAACAGTGGATGATCAATTTTCGAAGAAAATCATCTTCAGTGATGAGGCACATTTTCACCTCAGTGGATTCGTCAATAAGCAGAATTGCCGCTTTTGGGCGAATCATAATCCAAGAGTGATTGTCGAAAAACCAATGCACCCACAAAGAGTGACTGTTTGGTGCGGTTTATGGGCTGGCGGCATCATCGGGCCGTATTTTTTCCAAAATGAGGCCGGTCAGGCAGTTACTGTGAATGGTGTTCGCTATCGTGAGATGATAACGAACTTTTTATGGTCCGAATTGGAAGATATGGATGTGGGCGATATGTGGTTTCAACAGGACGGTGCCACTTGCCACACAGCTAACGGAACAATGGCTCTTTTGCGCGACAAATTCAATGGCCGTGTTATCTCACGTGGTGGCGATGTCAATTGGCCGCCAAGATCATGTGATTTGACACCGTTGGACTTCTTTCTTTGGGGTTATTTGAAAAAAAAGGTGTACGTCGATAAGCCAGCAACAATTCAGGAGCTAAAGGATGAGATAATTCGGCACATTAACGGCATAGAACTTCAATTATGCCTAAGCGTCATCGAAAATTTGGACCATCGGATGGAGGTGTGCCGCCGAGGTTGCGGCGGCCATTTGGCCGATATTTTGTTCCATACATAATTGAACCATACCATATTATCATAATAAAAAGAATTGACAATAATTTCCTAAATAATTTGTGTTTTATTCAAAATCAACATCGGCCCTTAAAATTTAACCACCTTTTATATATAAAATATAATACGGTCAAATTCAACTTTACTCATTGAATTGACAAACTTTAGAAATTTTCTCACGAAAACTGTTTTCCCATATCCAGTGGGGCCACAAATCAGCGACGTCCACGGATGTTTCCAGCGTACATCCATTATTCTTACTTATAAAGCGTGACAAATTCACGTTACTATTGATGATGATGATGATGGTGATGATGATGATGATGATGATGATGATGATGACGGTGAATATTGTAGAGCAACGAGATGCAAAATCGCATACACCAAGTGCACAATAAGCGTGTTACCCAGCCGGACGGTGGTGGCGGCGGCGGCGGCGGCGGCGGCGCGTACCTACACGTCGTTATTAGCTCATCAGACGTGTGCGCGGGCGTGGTTCAGCTTATACAGATACACGCTCGCCTGGTCATAAACTTATGAGTGAGCGTCTGTCACCGCGGCAAATGCGCACAATTTAGCTTTTTAAAGCGCATGTGTATTCAGAAGATTGTGTTTTTTTGTTTTTCACTATTTGATGTACATTTTTAAATAAATTTTTCAAAGCAACTATTAATGCGGATGATGCTGAGTAAAAAAAACGTTTAAATAGCATACATGTTTCTTTATTGTAGACAGAGAGAGAGAGAGAGAGAGAGAGAGAGAGAGAGAGAGAGAGAGAGAGAGAGAGAGAGAGAGATTGATTGATTGATTGATATTTATTAGCTTTCTCAGCTATTTTTATCTTACATAAAGTATCTTATAAACTATCAGGGGTACAAATTGAAAATGCGGGTTTGATAACAGATGGCGTTACTAACGCTATACGCATCAGGCAGTACTGTGACTATGTTCATGTCAAAGCTACGTCTTATAGCTTTAATTTTCAGTATGTGTCAATTTGTCGCAGTGTCAAATTCATAGTTTTTTTGAGCTCTCAATATGTCGAGTTTCGTGCCAACAAAACAGCATTTGCGGGAAGTTTTAATTTACTTCTTTAATTTGAAGAAAAGTGCTGCTGAAGCACATCGATTGGTCTCCGAGGCTTATCCGAGTCATGTTCCATCGGTTTCAACGTGCGAGAGATGGTTTGTGCGGTTTAGAAGTGGTGATTTTGACGTTGAGGACAAAGAGCGGCCGGGCCAAGTGAAAAAGTTTGAGAATGCTGAATTGGAGGCAATACTCAATGAAGACTCGTGTCAAACTCAACAAGAGCTCGCAGATTCATTGGGAGTGACACAACAAGCCATTTCCCATCGTATAAAAGCCCTCGGAATGATCCAAAAGCAAGGACATTGGGTGCCGTATGAGCTGAAGCCGAGAGACGTCGAGCGCCGTTTTTTTGCATGCGAACTGCTGCTCGAACGGCAAAAACGGAAGGGTTTTTTGCATCGCATTGTCACTGGTGATGAAAAGTGAATCCATTACGATAACCCGAAGCGCAAAAAATCATATGGTTACCCCGGCCATGCATCATCATCGACGGCCAAACCAAATATTCACGGCGCCAAGCTCATGCTCTGTATTTGGTGGGACCAGCTGGGTGTGGTGTATTATGAGCTATTGAAATCGAACGAAACCATCACAGGAGCACTATACCGAACTCAATTGATGCGTTTGAGCCGCGCACTCAAAGAAAAACGGCCACAATACGAGCAAAGACACGACAAAGTAATTTTGCAACATGACAACGCTCGGCCACATGTTGCAGCGCCGGTCAAAACATACCTACAAACGCTGAAATGGGAAGTCTTACCCCACCCGCCGTATAGCCCAGATATTGCTCCTTCCGATTATCACCTTTTCCGATCGATGACACATGGCCTAGCTGACCAGCGCTTCCATTCTTACGAAGAAGCCCAAAAATGGGTCGATGACTGGATAGCAGCCAAGCCGGCCGAATTTTTTCGCGACGGTATCCGTAAATTGCCAGAAAGATGGGAAAAAGTTGTGGCTAGCGATGGACAATACTTTGAATAATTCATTTGTTACCATTTTTTCAGAATAAACGTTCAAAAATAGAAAAAAATCCCGCATTTTCAATTTGTACTCCTGATAGTTAACTAATATATTATAATTTTATAACATATTCTTTTAACATACGCTTAAATGTTGTAAGTCTATCACACTGCTTCAGTTCCAACGGCAACGCATTATACATTTTTATCCCTTCGTAAAATATACTTTTTTGCGCACTACTTGTTTTTCGAAATTGTATCACAATATTTCCCGCTTGTCTCGTACTCCTTTCATTCTCACCCCCTACTAACACTATCTTCTTTCCTAGTTGCTCAGGCAACATACCTTTTACAAGTTTAAAAACAAATATACAAACATTATAATGTAGAGAGAGAGAGAGAGAGAGAGAGAGAGAGTATTATACATAAAAATATTGATAATTTCAATTTATACTGAGGCGAGACATGGGTGGGAAGGGTTATGAACGACGAGCCACGTGTGTATTTAAGAAAAGTAACACAATAATTATCTTAACATCTACAACTGGTAAAATTAATTATTATCATCATAATCATGTGTTATCGTGTGAATTATCAAAAATTAATTCTTTCGTAACCGAGGGCAATCGTTCTCCGATCATTCTTCAAACGGTTTTGAAGCCACCAGAGAAATGTCTGTGATTAATTTTTTCACCTCCTGTATTATGAACGGAACACAAAATATCTGCAACTCAAGGAACAATATATCGAAATGTTCAAGGAATGAGGGATCCACTCGATGACGTACAGCTTCACACAGATTAGACCTATTCTGTGTTAAAAGAGTTTTAATACGCACTTGGTCCACATCCTCGACTAGTTCTTTAGCGGGAATATGTATAACTAATTCAGCACATAGAACATCGTTACAGTTTTTCACATAAACGACGTAGCGCTGGAGCCGCCTGAAGCGCTCATCGACATATGGTGTTACGATGCATAGTCCGTTAAAAGATTTCTTTTGCATAACTATACTCGGTGAATAGATGTTTTTCTTCTTCTTCTTCTGTGGTGGTGGTTCTAGCTGTGTATTTTCATCGTTAGGGTTGACGTCCACGGCGACCACATCGTCCTTGGTTTGGTCGAAAACAATGGATTTTGAGCCAAACGAGGACGCAAAGTGAATCTCGCAGTCATCGATGTTGAATGTTTTACGGATGCGTTGATCAGCTTTCCAGCCATAATTCGTACAGGCCCCGAAATATGATGCTATCTCGGTCAAGGCATCTAGTAGTTTACACCACTTTGTAGATTCAAAGGTAATACCACCCGACGAGTTATTATGCTGCAGCTTAACGACCGGTGTAACGTCACCGCTTGCGCGTACCTAAAGACCCACAGTTATCCTCTTTGTTTCCGAGTAGTTCAAATTGTATGTTGTAGCAAGCAACAATGGTGCTTCAAAATGTTCCATGGTTGATAGAAAATACAACAGAGCGACACGGAAAAATGAATAAATGATGAGGGAAACGAAGCTACGGTAACTGTATTTCGTAGCTTGTCACGGGTCGGACTGCGACCCGATCCTCTCTACAAATGTTTTTATAGACAGGTGTGAATCGTCTCATATGTTTGAATGGTGGGGGCAAGCGTTTACCCCCACCAACGTAACCTTAGTAGAGCATATAGAGAGAAGTTATACTTCTGTATACTACAAATTATTGTAGTGTAAAAATTGTTTATTTCATCACAAATAGATATTTCATAGCTTAAAATTTGAGACATTATAGCAAACCCCCCTCTGGCCTGATGTAGTTACGTTTCAGTGATGGTCGAAACAATTTTGCATTTTAATGAGTCTACGGTAGATGGAAAACACTTGAACGTTATATGAATATTTATACGTTATAAGAATAAATATACGAATTTTCATATTGTGCGTCTACCTGTACGAGAAAGTATCTATGACCCCCCTCGAGGGTCAGCGCCGTCAGTACGACCGATTGTAAATATGTATAAACAGGCGCCGTATTATATATTGACCATATATAAATTCAATAGCTAGCGTCTGGACATTGGAATGTAATTTATTACGTCGCTCGAGGGTTTTCAGTTTTCCACCAAAGTCTGATAATTATCATTGTCGTAGCAGTGTAAGGGTTGATTGACAATGAAACGTTTGCCGGGTATACCATTTTTGAATAAGTAAATATGAATATAATTGAATGTAAAGAGAGTAGCGAGAACGAAAAATGTCTCGTAATATATTTTTGAAAATGAATTTATTATAAGAATGTATACTGAATATAATTATGTAAAATAAGCTAGTTCACAAGCGTTTATGTAAATGTTGGGTATTTTTTGTTTGTTTTTTTTTTCGTAAATACACAGCCTCTGATGGAAAAGCTATCGTAGAATTTGCGTTTATCATCTTGTGTATACACGTGTTACAGATGTATATATAAATGGAGCCTGTCTATTTTGTCAATGCAGTCCAGTATAAAAACGGCAGACGTTTCGTATTACCGTATTGTAAATAGATACCAAAAGTGCATATATAAATGTAAATTAAGAATGTCTGTTTCAGACAATACAGCTTTCTTAGAAAAACGGGTGAAGTGTAGCGCTTCATGTTTACACTCTAGCCAAAGTGCTAGTACGAATTAAATCATCTTTAAGAAAAATAGTAGGCGCCTACGCTAGTTGACACTGAGGGAGCGTTATCGTTGTAAGAATGTCTGTTTAGACAATGCAGCTTTCTAGAGAAAACGGTAGGCGTGCATGGGTTCATGTTTACAGCATTTCCAAAGAGGTAGTACGAAATAAATTACCTTTAAGAATCAGTGCACGGCAGTGTGTAGCCCTCAACCCCTTGTGAAGACACTCTGTCACTGTAAAGGGACTGAAGGTTGCTACATTTCAAAATTTTCCTCGATTTCTGCATTTATGGTGAAGTCGAAATAAATATAGAGGGTAGTGGGGGGGGGGGGGGTGTTATTCGATTCAGGTACAGAGATCCGAGACACCGCGGTTAGCATCGATGATACGGACGATATTTTACCGCCGGGAAATCGTTTTGTTGTCGCGAGTGCGGAGCAATATAAATATTTACGGCGTTTCGGGGTTTCAGCACGACAGATCAATATAGCGTTAGTACAACCACCCGTATCTATAAATCCGGTCACGTGGATTCGTAGATCCATCCGAGATATTCACGATTATTTCGTAAAGGATCGCGATGACACAGATTTAATATGTGTGGGTTTTGTCACTGACGGGATGGCAGACGGCAGAGCGGGTATATCATTGAGGCCTATTTCACGGTTCACTGATGAAGACCTATGGGCTTTGATGTGTGCCATGAATCAGAGCTCGAAGGTTTTCGTGGCCTCTGACACGTTGCGATTCACCGCTACGTATGTAGCGGTGCCTACTGGTCAGGGGCTCCGTGTGTCAATGGTGAAGAGTCGATCCGTGGTTTGTATAATACAAAACGGTGATAATTTGTGTTTTCCTCGCTTGATCGTTGTAGCTCTTGCAAACAATGTACATAAACGCGAACGTACCAAAGACTCGCAAATAGCTTGGACGCGTATACGACAAGGGGGGTCGCTCGACCAACGTGAAAAAGCGCAATCTCTTGATCAGCTGGCTGGTGTGCAAATACCTCTAGAAGGCTGTGGTATTCCGGAAATAACAAATTTCCACAGATACCTCATGCCTTTGAGGATTGCTATCACGGCATACGATTGGGAGTCACTCGGTACAGGTGTACCCCCGCTTTTTGATGGACAAACGTCTTTCGTAATGCAGGGGCCATCTGAGGTTATTAAGGGATCATCTCAGTGTGACCGCTCGAAAAATCACTGATTTTCGCGATTTTTTTTTTCATAGTTAGGATATCCTAATCGGTCTGGGTTTTTTTTAGTGAATTGAAGCAGCGATGAAGAATACAAAATGATTTTTGTTGCGGTGATTTTTTAGTTTTTTATTATTGTTATTAATTATCAAAAATGTTGTAAAAAAAAAAGAGTCCTAATCGGTGTTCACTTTTCCGGGCTCAATTTTGATCTGAAACAAAAATTTCAAAAAGATTATTAATCTGTAGGAAAGCCGCTATCATCCTATGGAGGCTTTTGAGAAAAAAAAAAATTTTTACAAAATGGCGGCGATTTGAACAAAAAGTAGTGAATTTGGCCTTTTTTTCGACAGTTTTTCGAGAAAAAAAATAGGAAGTTAAAAAGAAAAAAAAAAGCTTCCATAGGACGATAGAGAATGACAAGAAGAATGTTCTGTAAAACTTTGAAATCGATAGCTTGAAAACTCTTCTCTCGGCAGCGGACACCGTTTTGAAAAACACCATTCCGAGAAAAACGAGCTTAAACTTTGAGATTAGGAATTTTCAGATAAATCATTTACTTACGATCAATCGGGGATGCCAGGTCTATACAATATCCCTTCGGCTTCTTCGAACTTCTCATTTTCGGCGGACATTTTTTGTGGACGAGCTGTTCTTGCCTCTTTACTGTCCAAAGAGCTTCGCCGTTCCGCGGTTGCGATGCGCTCTGCCTTGTGCTTCGCAGCGAAGTCAGCCGCTATCGGTCCTATGGTGCAACCCATTGCCTCCATGATTTTAAGAATAGCATCGTATCCTTCATTAAAGGTGCAAGCTGCACAATATGTAGCAATTTCCACAGTTTGTTTTCCGCAGAAAATGTGTTTCGAAACGAGTTGCCACACGCAATGATGGAAACTTTCATTGTTATTCTGCGTGTTGGCGCCCGTACATCTTTCCAACAAATCGTCTGTAGTTAAATCTTCGTAAATCGGCTTCAGATCTTCTTGAACATCATCATCGAGCGCTGGTGGATGAGAATATTTTTCTTGAAATCCACTGGCCTCAGCTTTGCGCCATTCGCACCACGAATCTCCTCCCGAAGGGCAATACTGATGCTGGGGATTTGCATCGGTTTAACTTTTGTGGTAAAAAGTCGCTTATATTGCTTTCCTCATATTTTCAACGGAATCGGAGTTTCGACGAACTGCTAAACCATAATACTCCGAAAGATCTGTCAACAATTTCAGTGTCATTTGCGCTTTTTTCGGTTCGTCAGCAGATTTTCGTGTTGGAGTTTTGGCTTTGAAGCACGCGAACGAGTTCCTTTTTTTTGGGCTCACTCTCAATTTCTTTGTCTTCAATTGGTTTGACGCTTTTTTCAATTGAACCAACCTATACCTTCAACGAATTTAAAGAACTGAATACCGATAGAAGGTCACGCGCAGGTAGGAGCACAACAAAAGGAATAACGGTTGAACGACCGGACGGACGCGGCAGATGTGACGCTATGTTCCCTTTCTCTGAGAAATACTGTAGTGACGAAAATAATTCGAATTTCGATTAAAAAATTTAACAGCATGTTTGTAACCGTGTATACTATCCGATAATAAAAAAAAAAAAAACGATTTTTTGAAAATTTCACACTGAGATGATCCTTTAATATAGCGTATAGTGCTATTTTAAAACACTATTCGCCAATCATCAATCTAAGGGGCGCAGCAGGTGGTAAGAATTATTGTATACCGTGCAATAAATCTTACCGTCGTCAATTCGAGCATCGTTGCACGAGTAAGTGTCCACGATGCTTCAGTGTGCCGCCCTGTATCAAAGAGTTAGTCCCAACGGCTGATAAAGAGTTCGTGCCCGGTCCGGTGGCGGGTACTAGTCAAACAGTGCCCCCCGCTGTGAATAGCGAGAAGTCGTGCGACGATTGTGGACGAATGTTCTACAACCCTTTGTGTTTCGCTAACTATTTTAAACCGTTCGTTAACCGCTATAAGCTGCAACAGCTTCAAAAATCTATTTGTGAGACTTACCGTATTTGTAAATCTTGTAATAAAGTTATGAGTAATCATCACAAGATTCACGAATGCGATGTTTCTTTTTGTCGTTTCTGTCGTAGTTCGCATGGCTACAATGATCGTTGCTATATGCAAATTGTCAAACCACGGAAAGAATTGGAACCAGTCGCGGGACACCCTGAAACGCTGTTTATATTTTACGAATTTGAAACGCGCCAGGATAAGCCGTATATTACTCCAAATACGGGAGATGACTCGTTCGAGCACGTAGTCACTCATTGTGTAGAGCAACAGCTGTGTGAGCTTCGTTTTTCAGCAGGAGAGCATCTACCCTTGAGCAGTTGCTCGTGGTGTGTTGTACGAGAGTTTTTATTCAAATATAATCCAGTAGATGAATTTGTAGATTTGGCCGTGCGACCTTCTACGAAATTTCGTAATATAGTGTGTATTGCACACAACGCCAAGGCATTTGACAGCCAATTTGTATTGCGAAGTATCGTAGAACGTTCCACGGACATGCCCACACCCAGTATAATATTGACCGGTAATTCAATGGTTTCAATATGAATGGGCCGCACGACTTTTATAGACAGCATAAATTATTTTCATATGCGACTCAGTGCATTACCCAAAGCCTTTGGGCTTAGCGAGCAACTGACCAAGGGTTATTTCCCGCACCTCTTCAACACTGAAAATTCACGAGGCTATAACGGTGTTCTCCCCGCAGCTACGTATTACTCGCCCGACACAATGAGTAAACCAGACCGCGCGGAATTTTACGAATGGTACGCTGAGCAAGTCGATAAAGCCGTAACATTTGATTTTGAAAAAGAAATTTTTATGTATTGCAAGATGGATGTTGACATACTCCACCGTGCTTGCTTCGAATTTCGGAAAATATTTTTATCCGTAGGTAATACATGCCCATTCATCGAGTCGGCTTGGTCGTGTACCGGCGTAATTTTCTAAGACCCGATACAATTGGTCTTATACCTGCCGGTGGTTATATGCGTGCGGAAAATCACTCACAGCAGGCCGTCGACTGGCTATTATGGGTCGAGCATGAGCTCGCTCATGCGCTTATTCACGCGGGTCGCACCCGTGAACATAAGCTACCCGAAGGGCCACGTATCGACGGCTATATAGAGGTAAACAATCGTCGTATTGTTTATCAATACCATGGTTGTTACTGGCATGGATGCCGTGAGTGTTTTCCAAACGATCGCGCGAGAAAGTCTCACGCTGGTAACGAGAGTATGGACACTCAATATGAGCGTACTGTGGCAATGAGTTTAAAAATTCGTTCGCATGGTTACGAATTGGTGGAGATGTGGGAGTGTAACTTCAATCTACTCCGCAAAGTCGAGCCACGCGTAAACGAATTTGAAAAAAATCATCCACGGTGCACCACAGAGAGTTTGAACCCTCGTGCAGCGTTTTATGGTGGTCGCACAGGTAATATCATCACCTCCTACGATGTCGCACCAGGGGAGAAGATATCGTACATCGATATCTGCTCGCTGTATCCTTATATATGTAAGACAGGTCGCTTTCCGGTAGGGCACCCGAAAATATATATCGGTACAGAGTGCGACGATTTGTTGGGGGGTTCACGGAGCGGAGGTGAGCGGTTGGCCCGAGCACTTTATCGATGAAGCGTCTCGCGAGGAATATATAGATTATTACGAACGCGTGGAGGGTATCCGGCTGAACGCTAACAACATTACGCGTAATCAGGGCTTACGCTCAGTTGCTAAGCTTTGCTTAAATTCGTTCTGGGGTAAGTTCGGTCAGCGGGATAACCTGACGCGCACGGAAATAATCAAAACTCGCGAGAAGCTATTGTTTTATTTGTACGACAATGAGAAAGAAATTCAACGCCTGATACCGGTTAACGACGATTTATTATATTTGAACTGGATATCTCGCGAGGAGGCTATTACCACTAACCCCTTAACTAGTGTGGTTATAGCTGCATTTACAACGGCCTTGGCCCGTCTAAAACTTTATAGCTACCTCGAGCTATTGGACAGACGGGTCTTGTATTACGACACGGACTCTGTTATTTACGTGAATATTGGTGATGATGTTTGGGAACCCTCGGTAGATAATCTCCTCGGCGACATGACCAACGAGTTGATATCGGTGGCTCCGAACCCGTATATCAACTCGTTCATCTCCGGTGGCCCGAAATTTTATGGTTGTACGGTTACGACTACCGAGAATCCTGAAACGGTGGTAGACATTGTTTGTAAAGTGAAGGGGATAAGTTTGAATTATACAAACTCGGAAACAATTAATTTTAATTCAATAAGTGAACTCATAAAATCGGAATTACCGTCGTTTAGTAATACGGTATTTAATTTACAATTTCATTCAATTTAAAGAACGCCCCTCCACAATGTCATCACCCGTACAATGTACAAAACTTGTTGTGTCGTATGTCGTAAACGTCGCCATATTACACACCGGTTATCACTACCGTTTGGTTTTAAAGATAACGATGCTGATGATGGCTAGTAACATCTATTTGTAATAAAAACTTTTGTAAATATGTAAATATGTATCAACATGTAAATAGAATGCGCTCGCCTCTGCGCGCGCGCGCGCGCGCGCGCGCGTGTGTGTGTGTGTGTGGTTATTTATGTATATAGTTTGTAGATAATTTTTCGCAATTGTTCTGCACTTGTAACTTTGTATGTGTGTGTGTGTGTGTGTGTTTAAATTTAGATTAATGAGGTGCAGGGGGAAACCTTCAAAAGGTACTCGCGTGAAAGACCATCTACCTGCCAGACGAGTTATGTGGGATTTTTACCGCACTAAAACCTAACCAACACCTCTAACCTTGCTCCTGGAATGGTGGTTTCCCGGCGGCACTCTTTGTATATACTACTTCGCCGGGGCGTTCTTATTTGATGTTACTGCTGTCCTGATGTTATTACGCCTCGCGGCCTAATCCTCGTACGTGTCGCGGAGATCCTTGATGATGGATTCCGCGTACTCTACAATTCTGTTCCAAGCCGATTTGCTCCTCAGCATGCACTCCAATAAGTTTTCTGGGCTGATAGAATGTTCCAGATTCCTCTCTAGTTCACCCGTGTCCCCTCGTAGAAGGGGCATTGGAAGAACACATGTTCTGCATCTTTGGTCACATCGCGGCAATGATGACAGTTTGGGGAGTCACTTCTCTTGAATCTGTGCAAGTATGCGCGAAAGCATCCATGCCCAGTCAAGAGTTGGGTGATGTAGTACCCGACTTCCCCGTGCAGGCGAGTGACTCATTTGGTAACATCAGGGATCAGCCGATGTGTCCACCGACCTTTCGTTGAGCTGTCCCATCTCTCTTGCCAGAGACGAAAACTTTCGGGTCTCTCCTCTTCACAGAGGACCCTTCTGCTGCTCTTCCTTTTTCCTGCGATGTTGGCGTTGCCTTTCTCCTGACAAGATGTCGATAGGCGGGCATGATGCCACGACATTGACCGCATCGTGTGATACCGTTCGGTATGCTGACGCCACTCTGGTCGCTGAGAGCCGCTGGACTGATGACATTGTTTTGCGATAAGTTGTTAGCTCTAGCGATTTTGCCCACACTGGTGCTCCGTACAGCAGGACGGAGGTAACTACCGTTGCCAATTCGCGGGTAATTCCAGGTAAAGCAGACCGTCGTACATGACGTTCCACAAGAGTGGCCCCAGGACAGAGCCCTGAGGTACCCCTCCCGTGACCCTATGCACCGCTGGCCCCTGCTTCGTCTCGTAGTGCAGAAGTCGATCGCTGAAATATGATCTGACCATCCTTCGTAGGTAGTAGGGCACACCCATGTTCTCAAGAGCATCCAAAACTCGATCCCAGCGGGCGGAGTTGAACGCATTCTTGATGTCCAGGGTGACGATGAGGCAATACTTTTTGGAACCGCCTTTCCATCTCTTTCCTGAGATGGCTTCCTTTGCGATGGTCGTGGCGAGTTCCACCGCGTCGATGGTTGATCTCCTCTTCCTGAATCCGAATTGGAATTCGGAAAGTTGAGGTTCGATGTATTGCTCCAGTCTATCAGCAACTATCCGCTCCAAGTTCTTCCCCTCCGAATCCAACATGCAAAGTGGACGATAAGATGCTGGGTCGTCCGGTGGCTTCTTCCCTTTTGGGAGAAGAACCAACCTTTGCTGCTTCCATCGAGTCGGAAATACGCCTTGCCGCAGGCAGGCGTCGTACATGCTTATGAACATGACTGGTCTGGCGGCAATTGCACTCTTGAGTGCAATGTTGGGTATGCCGCTTGGTCCTGGTGCCTTGCCATTCTGCAATCTGGTGCAGGTCTTCGTGAGCTCTTCCATGGTCACTCCAGGAATTTCCACTTCTCCATCCTCTGGGTGGTAGTCGGGGAGTTCTGGTTTCTCCGGGAACAGGTGTACTACTATTCTGTGCAGCATGTCGGGACAAGTTGGTGTTGTTGCGGGTAGGCTTTTGATCCTATGCATGACCGTTTTATATGGTCTGCCCCACGGGTCCCGGTCCACTTCCGCGCAGAGTTCCTTCCAACATTCTCGTTTACTCAAGTTGATGGCATTTCTGAGAAGACGGCTTTTCTCTTCGTATGTCCGTCTGATTTCCTCTGTCGAGGCCCTGTCTCGCTTACAAGCACGCTGGTGTTGCCTTCTTGCCTTAAGGCACGCTCGCCGGTGTTGGGCAATGGTCGGGTTCCACCAGTGAACTGGTGCTCGGCCGTTGATTAGGCGACTCCTTGGCATCGACGCGTCGCTGGCTACCTGCAGTGTCGCTTCTACCTCTTCTGTGATGCCTTCAGCAGTTGTTGACTGAGGCGCTGGAGATCCCCTCATCATCACTCTGAAGGTCTCCGCATCAAAGCATTTGCTGTTCCAGCCCACTGGCTACCTCCTTATGGTTTTCTGACGCAATATGAACTCACCTGGGGTAATACTTTTTGTTTTGAAATATCACTCATCTTGGTATAAGTGGTTTAGTTTTACAAGGATACCTTCCCTTGGCTTTGGTCCGCCCCGAGTATTTTATTTCCTCGGTACCCTCCATTTCTAGCGAGCTTCCCCTATCCGCTACTTGGGAGGTGCCCAGTTGGGGTGTGCTCCCCATCAGAAAAGGTGACTTTGCCCGGGTGTGTGTGTGTGTGTGTGTGTGTGTTTGTTTGTTTGTTTGTTTGTGTGTAAATGCGTACATTTATCTGTACAGCGTTGTAAATTATTTTTATTCTTTATGAATATTATTGTATATATGTATATGTGTAAAAACGATAAAAATATATGGCTTCATTTATATAATTTTGTGAAATTATAATAAAAACACGTATATACAAACGTGTGCAGAAACATTTTGAAATTTGTATGAATAAATTCGAAACTTTGAATTTCCTGTCTTATTATTCGAAAGTACTCCCACCATACACGTTTTCATATTTAACTATGCTGGCCATTGACGCGAGATGTATATATCTAATGGTAACAGCTGTGAAAAAAGGTTAGTTGAAAAGAAAACGTCGTTGTGAAAGCATCTTTGCCTCTTTTTCCACAATGAATACGATTGGCAGTATACTCATGATCGACTGCTGCAAGGATCCCCGAGACTTCACCAAAGCTGAGCTCGCGTACATACCGAAAACGCTGCTGCTGAAACATTGGGGCGGAAAAATAAAAATGCTGTACGACAAACTACCGGAGGAGCTGAAGGTTGACCGTGAGGTCTCCTCGTACATGCCGTGCTATGTACATTACAAAAAATCGGGTACGAAAACACAAATTGACGGTCGACCACCAGCTCGCCGTGCCACGGATGCCATTGAAAATTACGGATGAACAATACATGTTTGTTGGACGAGAATGGTAAAATAAAACAGTTTTTTATTAAACTAAAAAATAACGAGCATTTTCATTCACCGTTGTTGTAAATAGTCGTTTGAATAAATACATTCTTTAATTGACTAACATTTTTAAAAAGCTACGGAGGGGTCTTGGTTATCGAGGACTGGGGGGGAAACCAATTGATGGTGGGGTGCAGAATAGTATTTACCGCGAGACCGCATCTACTTATCTTCCCTAAGTCCCAAATTTGCTGTAGCGATGGTCGGTTACATACCGACGGTTGACAACCGATCCGCTTTGCCGATTGCCCATACATTTTCTGCTAGACCGACTGCCAACGTTCAATCTTCTTTACCGTATGTCAGTAACACGGTTACCAACCGTAGATGACGCATCGGTAATTGATTTCCTAGTGGACCGGCTGCCAACATTCAATCTTCTATACCGACTGTCGGTAACACGAATACTGACGGTAGATAGCGCAGCGGTAATTATTTTTCTACTCGACCGGCTGCCAACCTAAAATCTTTTTTACCGACTGTCAGTAACACGAATACCGACCGTAGATATGGTATCGGTAATTTTCTGTCCGGCCGACTACCAACATCCCATCTTCTTTACCGACTATCGGTAACACGATTACCGGCGGCAGATGGCTGGTTCGGTCATTAATTTTCTACTGGACCGACTGCCAACATTCAATCTACTGGACCGGCTGCTATATATCAATCTCCCTTACCAACTAACGGTAACACTATTACCGACGGTAGATGGCGTATCGGTAATTTTCTGTGAGACCGACTGCCTACATCCAATCTTCTTTACCGGCGATCGGTAACACGTTTACCGACATTAGATGGCGCATCGGCAATTAAGTTCGGGTCAAAATCCGGCAGATGGCGCTGCGACGCTGCACCAATCAGAACACTAGGATAGGTGGACTGGGGGTGTGGACTGGTGGGGACTAATCAGGGGTGGGGGTAGGGGTGAGGACTAGTGGGGACCAATCAGGGTGGGGATTGTGGGGACCAATCAGGAACGGTGGTGGGGTAGTGGGGGTAGACACGTCCCCTGGAACAACCAATGAGGAAGCAGCAACAGAGCGGCGGTGGTGAGGAGGGGGGCGGGGCTAGTCTAGACACGCCCTGGCGCCAGCCGGCCACGCCCTGTCTTTTTATAACGGGCCCCTTCTACTTTTGCGTTTGAAAATAGAGAAAAGTAACGAAAAATTCCGCTATATTTTGCAATACTATTACGACAAAAGGAAGAACGCTGCGCAGGGTTGTGAAAAAAATGGTGCTGTGTGCAGTGAAGGTACTTCATCAAAATCTGCTGCGCGGAAATGATTCGCTCGCTTTCATTCTGGTAATTTTGATGTGAAAGATGAGTTACGCTCTAGTCGTCCAATCGTTAAAAAAGCTGATGAAATTCTTGAAAAAGTCTAGCAAGATAAGCATATCAGCAGTGTCGATATTAATATGGAGCTAGGCATTGACCACAAAACTGTTTTAAACCATTTACACAAAGCTAGCTACGAAAAGAAGCTCGATGTATGGTTCCTCATGGATTGAGCGCGGGAAACATGATAGACCGAATTAAAATCTGCGATCCGCTGCTGAAACGCAATGAAATCGAGCTATTTCTGAAACGTGTCATAACCGGTGATGAAAAATGGATCACGTATGACAATTGGAAGCGTCAAATATCGTGGACAAAGGGTGTAGGGCCGTCACAAGCGTTCGCGAATTTAGGATTGACGGCGAAAAAGGTGATGCTCTGTGTGTGGTGGGACTGGAAGGGAATCGTCGACCATGAGCTACTTCCAGTTGGTCAGACGATTGATTCTCAACTCTACTGTGGACAACTAGAGAGATTACGCCAAGCAATCGAAAGAAAACGGCCCAAATTGATTAATAGGGAAGGTGTTGTCTTCCATCATGACAACGCCCGACGACACATTTCTTTGATGACCCGACAAAAATTGCGATAGCTTGGTTCGGAAGTTTTGATGCATCCACCGTTAGTGCAGACATAGCACTCTCTGACTATCACTTATTCTGATCTCTGACGAATTCTCGTAATTGAATTAAGCTGCTTTCAAAAGTAGCCTGTGAAAACCACTTGATTTAGTTTTTCAACCAGAAACCACAGAAGTTCTTCACCGATGGCATCATGGCTCTACCCGAAAAATGGCCAAACATTGTCGATAATAATGGAGCATATTTGGTTTAAATAAATTCATTTTCACACTGTAAGAAAACCAGTTAAATTTTACTGAAAAAACGCCAAGAACTTTTTTCCAGACCCAATACCATTAGGTGTACAAATGAAGTTCCGCCGTTTTTAAAAAAAATTGGAAATTTATTGTGAAAGGACGGTGCCTAATGTTTTATCCGAAGTATTGTCCATCGCTTTCAAGTACTTTTTCCCATCTTTCTGGTAGCATACGGATACCGCGTCGGAAGAATGCTTCATCTTTTGAGGCTATCCACGAATCGACCCAATCTTTGGTATCTTCATATGATGTGAAGTGTTGCGCACATACAGTAGCGGACAAAAGTTTAAGACGATGAATTACAATTTGGTTCATAGATCTGTCATACAAGTACTAACGTTTCCTTCGGCTTGTTGTTTTTTTACAATACATGTGTACGTTTGACCTTCATAATGTAGAAGGCTCGGTCGTCAAATGTAAACAATATAGATTATACAATTTTTTTTTCTTCCAACCATCTGTAAACAGCGGACATTAGTTTAAGACGATCTGTCGAACAAGATACCCGTAGTCGATCCACGCAATAATTTGATATATTAATACTGTAAATAGTTTGTGGTGTATCATCCAGTGTCTTAAGTTTAATTACGTACGAAAAGAGTATGGGTAAAGTCCGTAATTTGTCATCAATTGAACGAAAACTAATCGTGTCTCTACGGAAGCAAAATGAGACATTTTCTTCAATTGCAACTCAAATGAATCGATCAGAAGCTTCTTGTAAGCAAGCGTGGTACAAGTTTGTGAAGACTGGGGACTATTTTGATCGACCAAAAAACAGTAGACCGCGGAAAACCACGCCAACGCTGGATCGTCGGATTCATCGATTAAGTGAGAGAGATCGTTTTCGTTCAGCAGTTGATATCAGAGCTGAAATATCCAGTAATTATAATGCACAAATTAGTGTAATAACTGTCCGAAGACGATTAGACGAATTCAATTTGAGAGCACGAAAGCCACGGAAGAAGCCGATGCTCAGTAAAAAGAATAAAAAATTACGACTGCAATTTGCTAAGGCTCATCGGCATTGGACAAGTGAGGATTGGCAAAATGTGCTATTTTCGGACGAATCCAAATTCAACCGAATTTGTTCTGACGGGATACTGTATGTAAGACGTCGAATTGGCGAAGATTTAAATCCTCGATGTGTTTTACCGACAGTTAAGCATGGAGGTGGAAACGTAATGGTGTGGGCATGTTTTTCTCGCAATGGTCCTGGACCAATACGCTGAATTAATGGAATCATGGACCATTTTCAATACTTGGATATATTGAAAAATACTATGTTACCGTATGCCTACGAAAATATGGGTGATAATTTTATTTATCAACAAGATAATGACCCAAAGCATACGGCTCGGGTAGTGAAAAGTTTTTTTCAAGATGAAAAAATCACTTTATTACCGTGGCCGTCGCAGTCGCCGGATTTAAATCCAATTGAAAACTTATGGTGTACCATAAAAAGAAGGGTTCAAAGAAATAAACCAAAAAATTTTGACGATTTGTACTCTTTGGTTGAAAAAACGTGGAATGAAACAACTGTGGACGACTGCAAAAAATTAATTGATTCAATGCCTCAAAGATGTGCTGATGTGATAAAAAATAATGGACTGTGGACAAAGTATTGAAGGGAGGAAAATATCTGTATATTTTCTACCAAAAAAAATTTTTTTACTCATAGTCTTAAACTTTTGTCCCCGAAGATATCAAACAAATTTATGTTTTCTTTGTTTATTGTATCCAATGTTGTTACGCGCAAAATTGAATTTATGTAATAAATATATGAATTAATGATTAATTAGCTAATACAAAAAAAATCCACTGAGTCAATTCTTTTCATAAAAAAATCAACGATTACTTTTTTTTTCCTCTTCGTCTTAAACTTTTGTCCGCTACTGTAGATCATGCGCCATCGACCGAAACAAGTGGAAATCAGAAGGAGCAATGTCTGGTGAATACGGCGGATGGGGTAAAACTTCCTAATTGAGTGTTTCCAAATAAGTTTTGACCGGCGCCGCAACATGTGGACGAACATTATCATGCAGGAGAATAACTTTGTCGTGTCTGGAGTAGTAGTGGGCTCGCTTTTCCTTGAGTGCTCGACTCAATCTCATCAATTGTGTTCGGTAGACAGCTCCAGTAATGGTTTCGTTCGGTTTGAGGAACTCATAATACACGACACCAAGCTCATCCCACCAAATACACAGCACGAGTTTTTTTCCATGAATATTTGGCTTAGCTGTAGATGTTGAAGCATGGCCAGGTGGTCCCCATGATTTCTTCTTTTTTGGATTAACATATTGGATCCATTTTTCATCACCAGTGAATATACGGTGCAAAAAACTCTTTCCCTTATGCCTGGCAAATAGCTTTTCACATGTGAAAAATCGGCGTTCAACGTTTCTCGGCGTCAGTTCATATGGAACACAATTACCTTGTTCTTGAATCATTCCCAATGATTTCAACTGATGTGAAATTGCTTGTTGAGTCACTCATAATGTAAGTGCAAGTTCTTTTTGCGTTTGGCACGAATCTTGATCCAATAATGCTTCCAATTCCGCGTCTTCGTACACTTTCGGCCTTCCGCTACGTTCTTTGTCTTCGATGTCAAATTCACCGTTCTTAAACTTTTGAAACCACTCACGACAACTTCTCTCACTTAATGCGGCCTCACCAAATGCTTCTACAAGCAATCGATACGCCTCAGCTGCAGATTTCTTCAAATTGAAGAAGTAAATCAAAAGTTCCCGCAAATGACGCTTATTCGGCTCAAAACTCGACATTTTCGCACACACAAGAATATATTATACTGATAAAAAATCACTAATATTTCAAGGTTATGTTGTTGCCTGGTGACCAACCTTACGATAATGACGTTTACATCTGACAATTTTGACAATAACTTACTGGTGGCGCCATCTTTTGTCAAACGGCAGAAACTGATTTGTACACCTAATAGTGCTAATAAACTACCAGTTCATTTCGCTTTTTTTATAGAGAGCATTGCGTTTGCTGATACGTAATTTAAAATCTTCAGAATACTACGTCGCACGCTGCTTATTTACATGAAAAGTCTGCCCAGCCACATGGCTATCTAGAGTTGCGTCAAGTCCATGACTAAGAAACTCGGTTAATACGTCAGTATCATTTTGGGAAGAACAATAATCATTAGAAAAAATATTGTTTGACTCGAATTTTGTAACGAGCATTACCAGAAATGCTTGGTCATTGAACCGTTTAAACTTCCGTCGAGAAATAAGGCGATCAACGACGGGTACTACATCGTATCGGTAGTCTAACTCAATCAAATCGTGTGGAGGAATGAACGGAATATCAGATTTTCTATACGTAAGTTGCTTCGTTGGACAATCTATTATAAAACATCGCTTCATGGATAGAACTAAGTAAATTACTATTTAGATCAGTACTTATTATAATGTTTTTATAGGAGAATGATCGACAAGTACACGAATCAATGAATTTACTGAATAATAACCCCTCAGGTCTTCTGTACACTAAGGGAAACAACAATGGATTACGATTTGGGCACCGTATTTCTAGCATAGTAAATTCCGGAGAGTTGCAGAATTTACTAGGAGAAGCAGCTGGTAGCTTAACCTTAAGTGATTTTTGTACGAAACATGCTACTCCGCCTCCTTGTTTACCCTCGTGAATATTACGAATTAATAAATATCCATCCAAATGTATTAGTGCCTCAGGTACTGTAGAATGAAGCCATGTTTCTGCTATTGAAATTAAGTGATATGAATGAGAAGAAATATGAGCTCTTATTGAGTCTCTATGATGCAGTAACAACGTGGCATTAATTTGCGCTATTTTTCGATGAGTTGGTGAAGCTCTTTTCTCATTGGAATTAGTGGACGTGTTGACCGTATGACCGACATAGCCGATTTCGATTGAAGTCAAACCGACTTTTCAATATCCACCTCCGTGTGAATGTAAATGAAAGGTGTCATTCACAACCTGAAGCAGGTCATATTTCTGAGATGGTAAGTACTTACTGATACTTATGCTTCCACGTTGATCACTAGCAAAAACCTGGCTGACCGTGAAGTTTCACTTTTCGCGTTTCTTGCGAATAATCTGATCCCGCACCATCGAAGACTTAAGCGTGACAATGAGCGATTTAGTGGCAGCGAGAGACATTCCAGGATGCGCACCTACGGCATCAGTTGTCTTCCTCGGCAAGTTTTTAATCTCAAGGACGTCACTAATCAACTCAGGGACGCCGAGAGCTGCAAAGACCATTTCAACCATAGTTTATTGTGACTTCTATAGTCAGCCTGTTATTGTGACTTCAGCAGCCACGTGATACGATTCTGCTCGTTCCAAGCGTCTTGAGATCAGCGAAATTTGCGATTTAAGTGCAAGGACTTACTCATGAATCCCTTCAAATACACTCTTGGAGGTGACATTGGTGGCCTGGAGCAACATAACACGGCCTGACAAGGCCTCTTGAGCGGCTGCAAGCTGTGATACATCGAAGTTGCAAAGTTCTGTGATGTTACTTTAAACACCTAAAATCGAGCCCTGAATATTCTGCAGCGTGGTTCTTGTATTGGTAAAGTAATGGTTGGACTCAGCATTTGTCAACTGTAGTTGATACATCAGATCTTTCAGAGTTATCGATTTTGAAAGCGATTTTGGAAGCGTTGGATTCGACGCATCTTTCAAAGAGTGGTTAGCTGATGGTGGAGTTTGTACTACGAGAGATGACTTATGCATTGCGCAAGGGTCACAGCGATATTCGTTTCAGTAATCCGTTATGTTGAAGGCGCAATTACCAGCAGCACACGCTGTGTGGAAAGTCAGTCCACAATCACCTGTGCATGTGACAGTTTCACAAGCTCGGGTAGTCCGAGAACACCTTTTACAGCGAGATGAATGCATTTGAGCCGATAGAAGAGGCCAATGAGAATATGCCCAAATTTTTAACGTACAGTAGCGGACAAAAGTTTAAGACGGAGAGGAAAAAAAAAGTAATCGTTGATTTTTTTATGAAAAGAATTGACTCAGTGGATTTTTTTTTGTATTAGCTAATTAATCATTAATTCATATATTTATTACATAAATTCAATTTTGCGCGTAACAACATTAGATACAATAAACAAAGAAAACATAAATTCTTTTGATATCTTCGGGGACAAAAGTTTAAGACTATACGTAAAAAAATATTTTTTGGTAGAAAATATACAGATATTTTCCTCCCTTCAATACTTTGTCCACAGTCCATTATTTTTTATCACATCAGCACATCTTTGAGGCATTGAATCAATTAATTTTTTGCAGTCGTCCACAGTTGTTTCATTCCACGTTTTTTCAACCAAAGAGTACAAATCGTCAAAATTTTTTGGTTTATTTCTTTGAACCCTTCTTTTTATGGTACACCATAAGTTTTCAATTGGATTTAAATCCGGCGACTGCGACGGCCACGGTAATAAAGTGATTTTTTCATCTTGAAAAAAACTTTTCACTACCCGAGCCGTATGCTTTGGGTCATTATCTTGTTGATAAATAAAATTATCACCCATATTTTCGTAGGCATACGGTAACATAGTATTTTTCAATATATCCAAGTATTAAAAACGGTCCATGATTCCATTAATTCGGCGTATTGGTCAAGGACCATTGCGAGAAAAACATGCCCACACCATTACGTTTCCACCTCCATGCTTAACTGTCGGTAAAACACATCGAGGATTTAAATCTTCGCCAATTCGACGTCTTACATACAGTATCCCGTCAGAACAAATTCGGTTGAATTTGGATTCGTCCGAAAATAGCACATTTTGCCAATCCTCACTTGTCCAATGCCGATGAGCCTTAGCAAATTGCAGTCGTCATTTTTTATTCTTTTTACTGAGCATCGGCTTCTTCCGTGGCTTTCGTGCTTTCAAATTGAATTCGTCTAATCGTCTTCGGACAGTTCTTACACTAATTTGTGCATTATAATTACTGGATATTTCAGCTCTGATATCGACTGCTGAACGAAAACGATCTCTCTCGCTTAATCGATGAATCCGACGATCCAGCGTTGGCGTGGTTTTCCGCGGTCTACCGTTTTTTGGTCGATCAAAATAGTCCCCAGTCTTCACAAACTTGTACCACGCTTGCTTACAAGAAGTTTCTGATCGATTCATTTGAGTTGCAATTGAAGAAAATGTCTCATTTTGCTTCCGTAGAGACACGATTAGTTTTCGTTCAGTTGATGACAAATTACGGGCTTTACCCATACTCTTTTCGTACGTAATTAAACTTAAGACACTGGATGATACACCACAAACTATTTACATTATTAATATATCAAATTATTGCGTGGATCGACTACGGGTATCTTGTTCGACAGATCATCTTAAACTAATGTCCGCTGTTTACAGATGGTTGGAAGGAAAAAAAAATTGTATAATCTATATTGTTTACATTTGACGACCGAGACTTCTACATTATGAAGGTCAAACGTACACATGTATTGTAAAAAAACAACAAGCCGAAAGAAACGTTAGTACTTGTATGACAGATCTATGAACCAAATTGTAATTCATCGTCTTAAACTTTTGTCCGCTACTGTATCTCAAATAAATGCTTTTAGCACCCAATGCCCAGAATATAACCAGAGTATAATAATTCTCACATATATACGGCTGATATTATACAACTTTGATGTTTACATCCACCGGCAGTCATATGACGACGTTGTAGACAAATGACGACGCACGACGGCAAGCAGGTAATTCATGGATTTTCGCCATGGCAACCGCTGAAGTGTGAGACGGCGCATTGTCTTGGTGGAGCAAGATTTTCTTTTGTTGCAAATGTGGCCATTTTTTCTCAATTTCTGCCTTTAGCTTGTCAAGTAATGATGCGTAGTTTGCTCCTATAATGGTTTTCCCTTTTTGAAAATAATCGATTAAGATAACTCCATGACTGTCCCAGAAAACAGTCGTCATCACTTTCCCAGCCGGAGGAACAGCCTTTGTCTTTTTTGGAGCCGATTCCCCCTAGACAGTCCACGGCTTTGACTGTATTTTTTATTCTGAGCGATGAGAACTTGAGCGATGTTATCGTTAGTGGTTGTAGTTTTTGGACGTCGCAAACATTCATCTGCAACCAAGCTGGTACGTCCACGTTTAAATTCAGCTACCCAAAATTTCATGGTGGTCAATGATGGTGCAGAGTCCCCGTACACAGCGTCCAACTCGTCTTTGATTTGCATAGGCGTATTGTCTTTCAAAAATAATAATTTAATGACAGCTCGATACTCGATTTTTTCCATTCTCACATAAACACACACATCGCCTCAGTCAAACGATTATCAAACAACAACTGCGCGTCCGAAATGGCTGAAATTTCGGTGAGTACTTTTCAACGCATGCGCAAATACACTCCCCCACTTTTGTTGACAAGTGCTGCTATCTTAATGTTGTGGTCGCAAACTTTTCAGAGAACCCTCGTATATGACGATCAATGAACCTGTGCATGATAGATCATCGCGGTGACAGCCTCACTGTATTCTCACTGCGACAGTTATTAAAGTTTTATTTGAAAATTAAAATGTAATGAAACAATATTATTGGCATTAATACTACACTTGAATAATCATATGGCACATGATGCATTAGAACATGCTCCACAGAATAGTACAATTTTTCACAATTTTAGGGCATTTATTTCAACTATATAAACGAAAGAAGACAAAGTCGAAATTAAACACGACTTTCCGACATTTTCAAGAGAGCGAGAGAGAGAGAGAGAGAGAGAGAGAGAGAGAGAGAGAGAGAGAGAGAGAGAGAGAGAGAGAGAGAGAGAGAGAGAGAGAGAGAGAGAGAGAGAGAGAGAGAGAGAGAGAGAGAGCGAGAGAGAGAGAGAGATTAATTTATATTTATTAGCTTTCTCAGCTATTATTTATCTTACATAAAGTATCTTATAAACTAGTTAACTAATATATTATAATCTTATAAGATATTCTTTTAACATACGCTTAAATGTTGTAAGTTAATCACACTGCTTCAGTTCCAACGTCAACGCATTATACATTTTTATCCCTTCGTGTTTGAGATTCCGTCTGTGGTGTTATTTGACAGATCTGAAATATATTGAAAATAATGAGTCTTCACTCACGACAGGGTGAAATAAAACCAGACGCATAGATGGAAAAACAGAGAAAGTGGTTTATTCTACGTTCCATAATATTAACAAAATATCACAAAATTACAAATAAATATAAATTGAATTTTGACAATAAAACTTGAGCAGCACACCATGTGATAACACCTTTTAAAAACAGTTACTTCAAATATGAAGAGAAACACAAAATATACTAAATTTAGAAAAATATGAAATAATGAAAATAAATACACCAAAATTTGAGAATTAGAAACTGAATTTAATTAGGTGAGCTGAAGTGAATGATATGAGCTGAGAACCAGCACACAATTATATTAATTGTGTGCTGTGAGTACTGAGAGCGGTGTACGCACCGCAGTCAGTGCTGCGGAGCGTACAACGCAGTGAGATGTATGAGTGCGTAGACTAATTTACTGCCTGTCAGCAAATACTCAATGTGATGGTGAAATAGAATTTAAAGAGAGCGAGTACTAGTATATACAAATTTGACAACTGAGTGAAATTCTACACTGACAGGCTATGATGCAGTCTACGCTGCAGAGCACTGAAGTGTGAGCTTGAGGATGCACAAATGATTAGACTGAATTCACAACACTCTCCCAGCAAGTTTAATTGGGGGAAAGTGCAGTGAATTGGTAAAACACACACAATTATATTAATCGAGCATGCTAATAATTGAGTGAAAACGTGGTGCAGCCCGCGCTGCAGAGCACGCCACAGTGTGAGACCTTTATGAGGATGTACCGATGTGTAGTTCACTCCTCACCGTCATTGAATTATGTTAAATTGTAACGGTGTACTCTTACCTGAGTTTTGAGTCCTGTTGAGAGTGATGAGAATGTCCTGAGCGAAAAGCCAACGAGAAAAATCGAAGATGATGGTGCGCTGTTCCTCAATGTCGTCGCAAAAGTGACTGAATTTTCAATATGGCTGCGGAATATGAAATTAACGTTGAGCGCTGAAGTCAGTTGAGCGAGATAGCCGGTGAGCGAAACCGAAGTCAAGCGAGAGAGACATCCTCTCGCTCGACGCGGCGTGCCAACGAGGCACATCCTCGGCTTCGCGAAGCCCCGCCTCGGCTACCTTCGGCTCAACCGAACGACGTGTGCTTGAGCACAGCAACAGGTCGACGCACGGCGAATATCGATGGCCGTGCGCCAGCTGATTATCCAACACTTCGTAAAATATACTTTTTTGCGCACTACTTGTTCTTCGAAATTGTATCACAATATTTCCCGCTTGTCTTGTACTCCTTTCACACTCATCCCCTACTAACACTATCTTATTTCCTAGCTGCTCAGGCAACATATCTTTTACAAGTTTAAAAACAAATATACAAACATTATAATATAGTGTCTGCCTTATGGACATAAACTGCAGTGCGTGCAGCATTCTTTCAATCTAGGTATACCTATCACATTGCAAAATGACTCGCATGGCCCGGTTCTGCGCAACTTACAGTTTCGTCAGCTGAGTCTTACCTACACCTGCTAATATCGTAGCACAATATTCAAAGTGTGGTGCTATAATTGATTTATAAACCATGCATCTAGTATAACCCGATATGTCGTTACCAATTCTATTTAAAAAACTTATTTTTTCCCCTATTTTCTTTAATCACTTATAATCACAGTGTTCCTCAGATCGGAGCTTACTATCAATAATTACTCCGAGGTATTTGGTACTTTCCACATGTTCTAACATAGTGCCATCTAAACATTTTAATGTAATATTTTTTCTCAATTTTTTTCTTTACTTCTAATTACCATAAACTTAGTTTTTGCTGCGTTCATTTTTAACTTATATCTATTCATCCAATTTTCTACTATAGGTACCCTGTTTAATTTCGTTTCTACCTCTTCGCTGTTTCCTCCTTTCACATATATTATTGTGGCATCCGCAAACATTTTAATCTTACACCTTTCTGGACAGATTTGCACAATATCATTTATGTATATCGTAAATAGCAAAGGTCCTAATACTGATCCCTGTGGAACCCCATACTTTGTCATAATTCGTTTTGACCACTGATCGTTAAATCTAACTGGTTGTGTTCTATTACCTAAATATGACCTTAACCATTCTAGTACCATTCCTCTTATTCCATATTGATATCATCTATCCTATAGTCTATCCCTATCTACTGTTTCGAATGCCCTCTTTAAATCCGAAAATATTACTCCTACAATGTTTCCTTCACTGACTATCATCTTCCATTCATCAATGACAGTTTGAATTGCTGTCTTACAGGAATGATTTTTCCTAAAACCTGATTGGTGTTCTGTAATAATGTCATTATTTTGTAAATACATTTTAATTTGCTCCTTTACTACTAACTCTAGTACTTCCTCATATATTGGCAATATATTTATTTTATCTGTATTTATTTGCTTTTTTTTTGTTGCAGATTAATTAATTAATCCTTATATACGCGGTCATATGTTTCTTAAGACTGATAAATCTAAGCGACAAATGATTTGACCAAATTTTTTTGATGGAAAATTAAATGTATTATTTGACATTAAAAATAGAGATCGTGAATTGATGTTGCTAGAACCGCGGTGGCGTAATTGGTAACGTACCAGGCTAGAATTCTGGAGTTCCCGGTTCGAACCCGGGCTGTGGCAGTATTTTTTCACGATTTCTTTAGAAGTTAAAAATCGTCAGGTCTGGTTGCCTCATTAATTCTTAATAAATGAGTGAGGCAATCAGAGTTGACAAAAATAATTAATGATTCGATTGTTAGAGATCTTTCTGAGATCGATAACACAGAGATCAAGGTGGCGCTGACTCTAATCGGGTTGCGAACTTCCAGAAATTTTCCATCAAAAAAATTTGGTCAAATCATTTGTCGCTTAGTTTTATTTGCTTTCTTTGGTTTTTCTATATAGGTTTTCTAGAGAGAGAGAGAGAATGAGAGAGAGAGAGAGAGAATGAGAGAGAGAAATAATTGTATAAGAAGATTTTATTTTAACCGCAATTTATTCCTAGATATTCTTAAATTCTATAATCCATACTAATTGTGTTGAGGAATCATCTTACGCGCGGCCACTATGATTGCCATGCGGTAGTTTGATGCTGTTGGTGCTGCGCTGCGCTCGGCTGCCGTGCGTGCATTCGGAGCAGCACCTCGTGGACACTCGACTCAAGCGAGAGACTACAATCTATCTCCCGATTGACAGCGGCGTCGCTCAACGGCGCCTTCGAAGAGCTCAGCCATCTTGATATGTTTCGCTACTCTCATGAAAACCGCTAAGAACGCAACACCAGCCTCTTCTGAGCTTCAGACTTTCCACTGCAATCATCGGACATTTTCACACTCAAAACGTGCTCAAGAGGACTTAAATTGAACGGTAAGCCGGCACCTTCATAATTTACATAAATTCAATCAAGGTAAAGTGGAGAAAACTTATTTTGTGCATCTGCTAATTTCTCACCTCGTGGCGTGTTTTGCAGCGCGAGCCGCTTCACCCTTTTTCTCATGTAATTCATTGGTACGCTATTAATAAAATTGTTCGTGTGGCTCACTAATTTACTTGAAAATCATTTCTCATTTATTTTCATATATTTTTAGTAGTTGAGTAAATGAATGTGGAAAATACAGACCATTTTTTGTGCCTACATCGTTCGTCTGGTTATTTCACTCCTGTCATGAGTGAGAACTCATTCTGTTTCAATATCTTTCAGATCTCACAAAGTTCAGGCAAGGAATTCTCAAACACTATGGTATAATGATACAGAGGGTAAAATGGATGATACGGCTGATGGTAATAATGGTCTTTTATCCCGACAAGGCGCATTAGGTAAGGATAGAATGGTCGATCTCCTTGACCATAGGCACTGCGATATCTTTAATCAAGAGAGGTTTTTGCTAAACGGTGTTAAGATGCGTCTGCGACTTGTACGGACTAATAACGCTTTTTGTATCATTAGCTCTTCGAAAGATTGCACGATGCGTATCACAGAGTCATCGCTACTTGTACGTCGCGTTAAGATAGCTCCAGGTATACTTCTGGCTCATCCAAGAGCTCTGTCTAAATCTATAGCAAAATATGCGTAGACGCGCGACGAGGTTAAAGCCCTATCGATGCATGCAGGGGTACACGGAGATACTCTTGATAGTGTCATACTTTGTCAGCTGCCTACCAGGTGTACAAGTATGAAATGCGGATTATTTTTCTAAAAAAACATGTTTAATTCGGAAGAATGGTAAAAAGTGCTTTATTCAAAGTATGCTCCATCGCTTATTATACATTTTTCCCATCTTGCGGGCAATTTGTGAATACCACGCCAGTAAAAATCTTCCTTTTTTGCTGCGAATCATTAATCGAGCCATTTTTTTCACTACTTCATACAAACCAAAGCGCTGCTCAGCAAGTGCATGACCCATCGATGCAAACAAGTGGTAATCGGTAGGAGCCAAGACTGAAGCTAGAACTTCCCAGCTGAGTGCTTCCAACGTGTCGCGAACCGGTTTTACTGTATGTGATAGAGCATTGTCATGAAAAATGACTTTGCGTTAAAAATGGCTTTGGTAAACGTATAATTGTCGGTTTTGTCGATAATAAGGCTTTCAACGGCGATCATGCAATGAATCCATTCTATTTTCAAAATGACCAAATTAATTATCTTTCTTTGTATGTGGATGGTTTACAAATACCATCAAAGCCTCTTCAGCCAGACTTTGTAGATGCGAAAATGTGCATGTACGCATTGCACACATTATTTTCCGGTATTTTCAAGTACATGTTTTGTCTAACTCCTCGTTCATTGCTTTCAACAAAAATCATACGAGTGGTGAGACATTTCAGGTTTCAAGTTTCGCTGACGTGCAATACTGCCGACTGTACGTCTTAGGTTTCGCACACGTGCAATGCTGCTGACAGTATACCCGTGTGATCAGTGTCAATTTTGACTCAGTTTGGAGACGTCATCATGTGATACAGCTGCTACTGCAAAAAAGACGGCATTAAGAGGGGAGGCAACCGGAAATAAGCCGAACATGGCTGAGCTAGCTACTCATTCCGTCCTCATTCGTCATCAACCGAACTCATCTAAATCTACAATTCGGTCTTTTTCTATTCAAAGACAACGCTACGCCTTGAAACAGCGAATAGAAATACTGTTGCATGACATCGACAGCATTACGGTGTTAATACGCGCACGATCAGCCTTGAGTTTTTTACCACGTCAACTAAGAACTCTCGAGCTCTGCGATGGATTTTTCACGTATCAATAGAGTGAGCAAATTGATGGAATTCGTACCCGTAAAAAAAAACGACATGGGGGAACAGAATTACCGTTGATGTGGACAATGAACACACTAACAAGCTGCTCATGTAATATCTGGGTGGTCGATTCAATATTCTGGAATTTAACTCCGCTGCAACTGAATATCATAGCAGTTGAGTGTGATTCATGTTTGTGGACCCTACAAGATGAGCGGTTGTGACCTCATTTATGATATCCAACATTTCAAATATAAAAATGGCAATTTTCTGGCAAAAGAAGTAGTTGTTGGTGCGATACAAAAACCACAATACCTAGTAGGGTGGCTCGTCACCCCGCCTTACCACATGAGCAATCTACCACCTGTCGTACGTTTGATAAATGAGTGGAAAACGGAGAACGACCATGGCATTCATTGCATCCAGGGCAGCGTCAGTATCGATGATCTGCGTAAAGAATTATTTGAAACAGTCAATGGGGTCGGCTACGCTCTCTTATACTTGAAAGGCCGCCTAGCTATCGATTTCTTAGAAGAGGCCATCAGGCGGCGGGGCATAAACTTGGATAATAACCAGCATTTTCTGTCAACCATTGATCCATCGCCTCTGACCGTGTCAAAAAATGCAATGTTATCTAAGTCATATAAATATTGTACACTCTGTGTTCAATGTAAATATGTAGTTTTTAACACATAAAAATAAATAAATTAAGGTAATTATTATTATCCGAATAATTCACATTATTATGTCTTTGAGAATGCTCAAGCAATTTGCTGCTCGTTGCTGGACTGAGCACTTTAAGCTAGTATAGACAACTGCTCGCTGTGGCTGCACAGCGGCAGCACCGTACGGAAGTGAGAATTCACTGGGTCAGCATGCCAAGCATCAGGTCGCTGCGCGCACGCGCACTTCAACAGCGTCGTTGAGACAACTGCTGCTTCGAATAAGGCAGACATGCTCTCTTGCACTAGTCAGATTTCATAACAACAACCGCGCATGGTTTTCTCAGTTGCTGTGCAATATTTCAAGTTCTCATTTCTACCTAGCCGATCAACTGTATTTTGCCACCTTCATCTGCATTAAACAGCATCGTGAACTGCGGGCATCGGCTCACCTGTGCATCAACACTGACGCTTAACGTGTCGTGCACCCGGCTACTGCATCTCCGCGTGGCCAGCTCTCGACAGCACTTCTCATAGAAGTTCACAGATTAATACAATCGAGTGCGGTAACAATAGTCTACTCATTTTATTCTGTCTTTTCTTGTGCTCATTTTCAATATATTTCTTCTATATTTTATGTATTTTTTATATTGGAAGTACAAATGGAAAACCACCGTTTTCCTATAGATAGCGTCAGCCGTAAATGCTGGTAAAATGGCGGATCAGAAACGTCATATGGTAAGGTTAGAAATCTGTCAACAACTCCTCATCAGTAAACTTGTGAATTTTTATCGGCGTCATATACTTTTTTGTGCGCGAATTATGTCGAAATTTGAGCTAAATACGCGTCATTTACGGGAAGTTTTGCCTTTTGCCTTTAATTAAAAAAAATCTGCGGCTGAGGCGCGTCGAATGCTTGTGCAAACTTATGGTGAGGCTGTTATTAGTGAAAGAACGTATCACGAATGGTTTCAACGCAACAAAATGGGTGATTTCGGCGTGGAAGACAAGGAGCGTCCCGGATCGATGAAAAAGTTTGCAGACGCAGAACTGGAGGCATTGCTGGATGAAGATTCATTTCATACGTAACAAGAACTTGCAGATTCATTGGGCGTGATTCAACAAGCCATTTTATATTTTTTGAAAACCTTGGGAATGATCCAAACGCAAGGAAATTGGGTGCCATACGAATCGAAGCTGAGAGAGGTCGAACGGCGTTTTTTCTCGTCCGAACAACTGCTCCACTGGCAAAAAAGGAAGGGTTTTTTACATCGTATTGTGACTGGCGATGAAAAGTGGATCCAAACATCCATGGTTTGAAGCTCATGCTGTGAATATGGTGGGACCAGCTCAGCGTCGTTTATTATGAGCTGCTGCAACCGGGTGAAACCATCGCAGCAGCTCACTACCGAACACAACTAATGTGTTTGAGCCGAGCATTGAAGGAAACACGGCCACAATACGAGCAAAGATACGATAAAGTGATTTTGCTGCACAACAACGCTCCGCCACATGTTGCTTAGGTTGTGAAAACATACTTGGAAACGCTTAAATGGAAAGTCCTACCCCACCTGCTGTATTCTCCAGACATTGTCCCTTCCGACTACCACCTATTCCGATCGATGACGCATGGCCTGGCTGAGCAGCACTTCCGTTCTTACGAAGAAGCGAAAAATTGGGTTGATTCGTGGATCGACTCGAAAGAAAAGCAGTTTTTTCGACACGGCATCCGTATGCTGCAAGAAAGATGGGAAAAAGTTGTGGCTGGCAATGGACACTACTTTAAAGAATAATTATGTAACCATTTTTTCACAATAAACACGCAAATTTTGAAAAAAACGGCGTGTTGGATAATCAGCTGGCGCACGGCGATCGATAATCGTCGTGCGCCTACCTGTTGCGCTGCTCTATCACGCGTTGTTCGGTTGAGTCGAAGATAGCCGAGGTATGGGCTTCGCGAAGCCGAGGATGTGCCTCGTTGGCACGCCGCGTCGAGCGAGAGGATGTGTCTCTCGCTTGACTTCGGTTTCGCTCACCGGCTATCTCGCTCAACTGACTCCAGCGCCCAACGAAACTTTCATACTCGCAGCCATCTTGAGAATTTGGCACTTTTTCGCTACACATCCACTGGACAGCACGCGCATCCATAGGACTCTCAGGCTTTTTCCACGGACATTATTCATCGGATTCGCTCAACCTCTCGCTCTTCAGGACTCATTGCTCAAGGTAAGAGTGCTCTGGCATAATTATGTATTAATTCACTGTCAGAGAGGAGAAAATGGTACATCAGCACTGGGTCTCACTTGTGGCGTGCGTTGCAGCACATGCTGTACCACGTTCTTCTCATGTTATTTTGCCGGCTTAATTAATATTATTAAGCATGTGCCTCATATTCACTGTACTTTCCTCCAGTAAATCTGCTGGGAAAGTACAGTGAATGTTTTTTGCTCAACCGTACAGCCTCATTCTATGTTGTATTGTGCTACGCAGTGTTGACTGCGTAGCTGGTCTCACACAAAATTACTGCACTCAAGCAACGTTAGTTGTAAGTGCTCTCATTAATTCATTGCAACCACTCTGCAATACACTGCTGAGTGGATGCAGTGAATTACACTCAGTAGCATCGGCGTGTCGTGCTGCGTAGTCCTGACTGCGTTGCACGCACCGCTGTCTCAAAATTACATCCAGCACACAATTGATATAATTGTGTGCTGCTCACATTATCACAACAAAATTCTATTCGCCAGTTTAATTCATGTTTCACACTCACTGGTCTTAGAGGGTTGTGCTGCGCAGTTATCACTGCGTTGCACGCACCGCTCTCTCATGTTAAAACTCAGCGCACAATTAATATAATTGTGTGCTGCTCACATTCTGAGTCCAAATTCTATTCAGTTGTTTAATTTTATAATTTTGTATTTAAACTAAATTTACATTTTGGACAATTTTTCTAAATTAAAGTTTTTTGGTATAAATTTTCAATAATTTTTTAAACTGGTATCGTTTGAAATTGTGTTTTGAATACTGCAAAGGAAGGCAGCAATAAACCACTTTCTCAGTATAACATCTATGTGTCTGGTTATTTTCCTCTTGCCTCGAGTGAGTTCTCATCCCGTTTTCAATATATCCACAGATCAGTCAAGCTTCATCCGGACGGATTCTCAACACGGCGGTTTTCCATTTGTAGTCCCAATACTTTAAACGTCCACTGCACTTCACAGGTGGGGCGAATAAAAGCAAGGTTATTTTACATCTGTGTACCGCTTTTAATTATTCTATCGATATTTTACAGTCCCCTTTCCCTCCATCCTACTGAATTCTCGATCATTATGATAAAAATAATAACACACGGTGCGCCGTGACGACTATTCGTCACCCTCCGTGTTACCCTCACTAACCTCGGACCGAGAGCTCTCAGCAGGCCGAAAGTGTGGGGACAGGAGTGGGGGTTGCCATAGTGCACCGTATTGTAACAGTATTTATCGTTAACATTACCCTGAAAAAGGTTTTAGTACGGAATCGAACAGGGAGGAAATTAATACGAACTACAATATTAGGTAAAAGTAGGGTTTATTCAAAAAGATATAGTAAAAAATAGTGTACTATAATACAAAGAAAAATAGAATATCGTCAATAATTATGAATTTGACTCCTTTTTAATGGTGCTTGGCAATCATGCGTTTCACAAAAAGCTTTACCCGGGCTCACGCACGCCTATATAATCGTGTCCGTGAAAAATGACCATTTAAATTAATAAAATAGTTTCTCCAGTGGTATGAATATAAAATTACTACGGAAGGTAAGAGAGAGCGTTGTTATACCGGCCTCATCATCGATAAGTTATCAACGTACATGTGGTCTATTACTATTCTTTAATTTAGGATTTATCCTACTCGATATCTATATAGCGTAGCCCTGTGATGGGGATGGAACTCTCACTTGAGCTCTCCTGGCTACGCTACCTGCTCGCTTGCCCGGCAGCCGCTGCGGTGGAGGCATCAGCGAGATGCATTCTCAATTATCGGCGCATCGATGACGACAGGAGCGTCCCTAGCTATCTGGTCGTAGGCGAGTATCTGTGATCAAATGCTCCCCAATTGTCACATTTCGTACCCTTTTACACTGGTTTCCCCGCTCTTCTTCCAAGTACTGCATGTATAAAAGGGTATAACTATATTTAATAGTCGTCCTGTAGCCCATCAATCCCGTTAATTTCTTACATCCGATTATTGTAATTATCGTGTCCCTCGTTGAATCCTTTTCATACATTATTGAGTACTGTAGTAGTTTGTACTATCTTTCAGTAACGGTAGTTCGTTTCTCGTTACGCTGATCTTCATAGTATTGGTCGTGCGTAGTACAGGTTCCTCTGGTTGTGTATGTCGGATGTCTATAGGCTTGTTTTTCTCTGTAGATTTTGTACCGCGTAGTGCCGGTGCTTCGCTGTGTCTGTGTTACGTGTACCTCGGCTAGTTGCGAGCTACCGTATTGCCTATATGAGACGAACCCGTCGTCTCAGTATACTACTCATGTGCCATTTATTTGAATTCAGTGTTTACTCAGCTTTTATATTTATTTTGTTTTGCATTTGAGTGAATATAGACTTCTTTGGTACGCACAACTGCATGCCTATATTTCACCACCTGTCACGAGTCACGTTTCATCCTTTTTTCAATATATTGCATTTAACAATATCAAACAGCAGAGGCATTTTCAAACAGTATGAAAGAGTCGGAAAAAGAGTAAAAGAAAATCGAAGCGCCGACAAAGCGATAACAGCGTTGGATAGGAGCTAGTAAAAGTGAGGTTAGGAGAAAGTTGGGAAAGCAAAACATAATGGATAGAGGAACAGACAGAGAAAGATACCTGAGTGAGAGTGAAATCAAAGCTGTAGAGAAAAAAAGTCGATGGAGGCAGGGAGGTAGGAAATTATTGTAGAGAGGTAGAAGCTAGAGGTTGTACGTGAGAAAACGGAGAAGGAGACGGTAGTTCCAAGCAGTCCTTCTAAGGACAGAACAAAAAAGTGACTGCTGAAATTCCTGCATGAGGGAATAGAATAAGTAAAGGAATATGAAGACAAGAATGTAAAAACTAAATTAAAATTGAATTAAAATTGAATTAAAATTGAATTAAAATTGAATTGAAATTGAATTGAAATTGAATTGAAATTGAATTGAAATTGAATTAAAATTGAATTAAAATTGAATTAAAATTGAATTAAAATTCGATGAAAACAAAGGTGTAAAAAGGTAAGGCAAGACTATAAGAAAGATGCAAAGGGGAGGAGTGAATAAAAAAAGGAAGAGGAGTTGATAGAGAAGACGGGAAAGGGAGGTAGAAAAACAAATACGGAAAGGCTGGGTAGATACCAAAGTTGAAATGCGGATTGTGACGGATTTGATTAAGTTATGAACGAAAAAAAGGGAATAGATAATAGAGGAGGGGACAGCAGATAAAAGGGCGTTTAAAAATATCCAATTTGTACAGACATCGCCAGAAGGGAAGCAGCTGGTGGAAAAGAGAGACGAGGAGAGGATTGGGAGGATGATTATCGGGATAAGTGAATAGATGAGAGAAGTACTAAGAGAAGAAAAAGGGAGAACGTGGAGCTGAATGAGTACTTGCAGACGATAAACAAGGAGGTACAAAAGCGGAAGAATGGTAGATGATAGAGAAACAGGAGACGAAGGGTAAGAATTAAAACCTAATAACAGATGCGTAGAAAGAGAAGAGAAACAAGTTGTATCAGGGACTACCGAGAAGGATTTGGAAGATAGAAAAAAGAAAGGCGTAAAAGAAGAACGGAGAAGCGGGCAACAGCAGGAGAATATAAGCAAAAAGAAGTATCTCAGTGCATTAAGTTGTCTTTTCTCAATATATTACTCGATTTGAATAAATGTTGGTTGTTATTCAAATGGTCTTGTATTCAGATAATTGAGGTCTTCAGCTCAATGATATAGTTATTTTTTTCTCGAATGAGACGAATTCTCTTCAAGAGTAGGAGAATTCACTTCCATGTCATTGATATAGTTCGTCGAATTCACTTCTACTATTTCCAATAATTAGAAATTGACTAATATATTTCCATATAATATAAAATTTATCAATTGTATTGATTGAAAGTGTAAGGTCCCCTCACCTACAATTTCACGAAGATCTGGGGCTCGGAAGGAGAAATTGACAATGAACAGTAATGGCAGACAGGAATAGTATATGTCAGAACAACGATTTCTATAATTCTGAATAATAATTTGAGATTATCAGATTCTCGTGAGGCATATTCACATCACGAGTTTTGAATTGAGAATATTTTATGTACAATCAATATCACAAAGTAAGATTTAACACTATTACCTGACAAACGTGACTAATCTTTATCTAGTGGAAAGAACATATGCCTTCCTAGAAAATGAATAAAATTGAGGTGTAATTGACTACCTCTTATATCGAACAATTTATGACGCGTCGGAAATAGCGATCACAAAACATTATAGAAAAATAACAGAGACAAAGTTCATCTCATTTGTAACATAGTTACACTCTCTAGCCTACTTTATTATGTCAAACGGTATAAAGAGCCGAGGGATACGCAGAAACACTTGCAAAATTAGACTCGGTACAGGCGTACCGAGGTTTGCGGGCATTAGGCCATCGAACTCGTGTGAAAAACGAGCGACGTCACACCGCCGGAATTCCTTCGCTGATGTAAACAGCAGGTCAGCGACCAGCTGGCCTTGTTGGGCGGCGAGGGGAAGGCGGTGAGCGGGACGACGGTTGGCGTCAAAATCAGGAAATGCGTTAGATTTTCAAATTAGGATGAAAAAAAGGCAGAGGGGAATGAGGCGAGGGGTGGCCTATAAAAGGTCGGTGCGGGGAGAGAGGAGCTCTCTTGGCATAAAAGTCTAAATCTGGAAGGACAGAAAATAAGAACGATAAGAGGTATAGTTAAAAAGTGGCAGTTCAAAAACAACAGAAGATACGTAAAGTAGAGTCGGTGTGCACTCCCGGAAGTGAAGCAAGTGAAGGACACTCCGAGGCCTGTCGAAAAAGAGGAAATAGAACAGGTGAGAGATAAAAATCTAATCAGAAATAACCAGTTACGCAGTGAAGAAATTGTTCGATCATAAAAACTTAGTTAGTCCATAAGTTAAATTGCATAGGTGCGTAGGATTAATTTAGACGATCAAGCGAATACTCTCCAAGAGAATAGGATTAAGGGGTTAAGTTTAAGCATAAAGAGAAAGTGCATCGAACTAAGAAGGAAATAAGAAAAATAGTGTGGATTTAAAACCTGCACTAGAGACAGAAATTGCCCGTTTGTGTGAGTGGAAGTAAGACAGAGAGAAAGTGAAACGAGAGTACGTGAGAAAGAATTGTAAACAGAGTTGCCACACTCTGTCCAAGGAGTGAGCTTAATGCGTGCGGCGGTGTGTGTGCGGGTAACGAGTCAATACCAAGGCATCGACACGTAACCAAAGCTCGAGCCCAAGAATACCGAGAATTTGTGCTCGAATAAGAAGAAATAACGTAGGAATAATCGCCGGAATTCCCGAATTTCGATGCAAAGCGGAATATAGAATCAGTAGGAGTTAGAGAATAGATATTAGCAAATATCGTATAGGAAAATAGAAATAATGGAGTGGGTTATAAATCAGGCTAAAAGGGAATTGTCCGACTAGATAAGTGAAACAAGAGAAAAAGAGAGAAAAGCATTGTACACAGAGTTTATACACTCTGTCAAGGAGTGAGACTGATGCGAGTGGCTGTAAGTGTGCACGGTAGAAGCTACGGGGTCAACACCAACTCAGTGATACGTAACAAATGTTCGAGCCCGAAGATACCGAGAATTCGCACGCAAATAGGGCGAAATAATAATAAAATTATCGCCGGAATTTCCGAATTTAAATGTACCATTTAGATATTAGAGACCTGAATCTGTAAAATAGCTTATAATGAGATTATTTCTTTTCTGTTAATAAACCCAAATCTCACTCACCTCGAAGTCTAACATTAATTAGTCCCGTGTCGAGCCCGAAATTCCCGCGATAAATAAAAATACATGATAACGATAAAAAATTACCGTTACACATTAAACCCATATATCCTTAACAATTCGGCACATACCAGCATCAAAAGATCAATAATCGGGTAAATCCGGGTAGCGAACACACTATTTAAATTACACGAACACGTGTCATACACATTCAGGAAACTACCATATCACAACACGGCAAAATTTACAAAATCAATTACACATCAAAAGTGAGCTGTTACTCCTCTCGTAGAAATGAGGTTGTAAACTCATATTTCACATATCATAACCCATTCCAAAATCATCATCACGTGAACAGAATTTCAGTTCAAAAGAACAATAACTGTCGAGACATTAACTCGATGAAGTGCGAATTGCACTTAGACAATATTATTATGCAAAAGCGTTGCGACTTATCTCAAGCGTAGCATTTGTTGCGATGACCCGTTGACCTGTGTAGTAGGAGAGCGGGAATGCGCTGGAAATTTGGCCATAGTATGGATAATTATACGTTCTGAGCATCTCGCGTACAGCCTCCGTACATCGGTGTAGATATAAAATTGGTGGGCCTAGCCAGGCTAGCTCCGAAATTGAGAGGTATATAGATATAGATATCTTTATATATTTTTTAAATAGATGTATGTCGGCAATGCTCTAGCTGAGCGATTCAAATTGAGCCGTCGTGATGGTCCAAGATATAGGTATAGATATATGTTTGCATCGAGATGCCATTGACTTCAATTGCATAAATCCCATTAAAATTATTCCAGACTTGGTGATTTGCTTGGAACGACGTAATATTAATTCCTTAAAATTTAGTTTCTGGACTTTCTTGAATTTAGCTAATTAAAGTGCGCGTTAAATTTTAACCCAGCCACTGATGTTCTGTAAAAACGTGGAGCAAGGGATTCAGTATGGTTGTCAAGGAGGATAGAATCCCATAATACGATATTGGGGCTTCGGTGATCTTGAATGATTGATATACTTTACGATGAATACCCGATTAGAATTAGAGTATGTCGCGGAGACGATTCCGTCAATCACATATGCGAATAGCTACTTTTATGACGCAGTATAAAATGAAGACTCGTAAGAGCCATATAAGATTGCGGGTGTCGACGGCTATGACTTGACAGTGACAGGGGAAGAGTGTTCGCTCTACGGCATTACCTCGTAATGGTAACGGCTAGTTACTAGGTGTGCGTAGCGCAAATTATCGTCAATCGTTTAATTATATCCGGCTAATGGTACGCAACGTGTAGCGAAAGAGTTCAAATGCTTGAACGTTGAGATGACGGGAGTCACACGGGCAAGCGCAAGGAATAAAGAGCGTTAATAGATTACTCTGCCTATACATCGGGCGAGGTGCCTACTGGCCGATTCGTTACGAGAGGAATAGCGAGGAAATTATAGCGGAAGGAGAGAGGTGAATGAAAGAACAATTTAGTAATGCAGAGGGTAAGGATAAGAGATGTGACGACGAACGAGGCAGTAAGGATAGTTCGGGAGCAAATGCAGGCAAGAAAGACGGCTGATGGGGTTAGAGTAGCAGGGATGTGGGTAAAGGAGAAGGTGACAACATCGGAAAGTGACAACATTGAAATAGGAAGAGAAGAAGATGTAGTGGAAACTTAGAAGGATATCGGAAGGACAGAAAGAAAGTAAAGGAGCCCGCACGTGAGCTACGATAATAATCGACACGGCGCAGTTGTTCTGGAACGAGGCGTTGAATGTGCTAAGGGGAGAGGATCGAGGAATAAAGAGGAAGATTTCGGAACGCGGAAACATTGAGGTAAAACGAAAGGGATTTTTGAAAGGAATAGGGAATTTGGAGCTTATAGTGATGACAAAGACATGCGTGATGAAAAAGGAGGGGGTGGGTAATCAGGAGGTGACATCCGAAAAGATACAGCTGGTTATACAACGGGTGAAACACATAAGTTAGAAAGGTAGAGCAATGAGAGGGATATTGATATGGGTGAGGGAGAAGATGGTGATGGAGAAGCTCGGGGGACAGGTGAAAAACCGAAGTTCATGAGAAGGAGAAATAGCGCAGAAAAGTGTGATAGTGGGTGTTGAGAATTCCTTCCTTGGTGTTAGTGGAACAAATCTGGAAGATATTGAAAATTATGAGTTTTCACTCACGGCAGGGTGCTAAATAACCAGAATGACAGATGTTTTAATCGACAAAGTGGTTTTATTGTGCCATCCGCCTGTCAAATACGAAAGTCTGTATAAAAAAAATGCAAATATGTATAATAATAAATTTAATACAGGTTTCAGTGCCAGCACACAATTGTATTAATTGTGTGCTGTCTTGTATTGAGTGAATGGTACGTGGTGCAGCCAGCGCTGCAGAGCACACTACGAAATAAGAAGTGTGAGAGCGTAAAATATGTAACTTATTCCCAGTAAATTCTCCACAGGTTTGTATGAGAAAATACAGAGAATAAGTGAGAGCACTTGCAATTATATTGCTTGAGTGCCGGAAACGTGATATGAAAGGACGTGATGCAGTCAGCGCTGCAGAGCACGGCAAAGTGAGATTTTGAGGATGCACAAATGATTAGAAAATATTTACTGTACTTTCCCAGCAAGTTTATTGGGGGAAAGTACAGTGAATAATAGGCCCACGCGCAATTATACGAGGGTAAATCAATAAATAGTCGGCCTTGCGTCATCTGTTGGTCGAGGAAAGAAATCAATAGCGACGTTTAGTAGTGCCATTTTTCACGTGATTGTTGTCAAAGTTTCAGCTTGCCGCGCTGTTTAGTTTGCGTTTGACAGCCATCGAAAGACGAACAACTTTTGTGTTTTTACAAAAATGGAAAAAAATTAAGTATCGTGCAGTGATTCGAATTTTGTTTTTAAAAAAGAAAACGAACAATGAAATCATAGCGGAGCTAGACGAAGTTTATATAGACCTTGCACCTTCGTTATCAACCATTAAATATTGAACAGCTGAATTTATAAGCGGTCGTACGAGCATTGTTGACGATGAACGTCCAGGTCGTCGAAATGAGGTCGTCATATCAGAAGCAATTGAAAAAGTTCACGATATAGTGTTAAATGATCGGAGACTAAAAGTGCGTGACATTGCTGAGGCCACAGGCATATCATATGGCTCAGTGATTTCAATCCTGCGTGATCAGATGGGCATGAAAAAGTTATCCGCAAGATGGGTGCCACGTTTGCTCACTATCGACCATAAAAGAGAACGTGTAGCTGATTCAAAGGCGTGTTTGGTGATATATAAGCGTGATCCTGTTGAGTTTTTGCGTCATTACGTAATCGTAGACGAAACATGGATCCATCACTATACACCAAAGACAAAGGAACAATCGAAACAATGGACTTTACCGACCGACCGTGCTCCGGAGAAGGCGAAGACGGTGCCATTGGCCGGTAATGTCATGGCCACAGTTTTTTGGGATGCACGCGGCATAATCTACATCAACTACCTTCCGCCAAAAAAAAAAAACGATTAATGGCGAAAAGTATGCAGCCGTACTGACCCGATTCAACGACGAATTGAAGAAAAAACATCCACATTTGGCGAGGAAAAAGTTCTGTTCCATCAAGACAATGCACGTGTTTACACATACCCGGTTTCCATGACCAAAATTCATGAATTTAAATACGAATTGCTTTCGCATCCACCGTACCCTCCAGATTTGGCCCCTGTTGACTACTTTCGGTTTCCAAACCTGAAAAAACGGCTTGGCGTAAACAGATTTAGTTCCAGAGATTACCTCATCGCCGGAACAGAGACCTATTTTGAAGACCTTCCGAAATCGTATTCGAGCTAAAAGGAGATTATGTTGAGAAATAAAAAGATTTTTGTCCGAAAAAACGCGATTTTCTTTACCAAGCCGACTATTTATTGATCGACCCTCGTATTAATTGAGCGGGCAAAATATGATGAAGAAAACGTGGTCCAGCCCGTGCTACAGAGCACGCCACAAAGTGAGACAATTATGAGGATGCACCGATGAGTTTTCCACTCCTCACCTTCATTGAATTTACTATGAATTATAACGATGTACACGTACCTAATTTTGAGTCCTGGTGAGCACGAAAAACTGAGTAGATCCGGTGTATGTGGTGAAGAAGTCCGAGCCATGCCAAGATGTGTGCGCTGTTCGAGCGGGTTTTCACAAAAGTGCCTAATTTATCAATATGGCTGCACTTTACAAAAGCGACGTTGTGTGCTGAAGTGAAATGAGTGAGATAGCCGGTGAGCGATGCCGAAGTCAAGCGAGAGAGAAGACCTCTCGCTTCAAGCAGCATGCCTGTCAGGCACGGCTTCGGCTTTGCGAGGCATTGCCTCGGCTATCTCCGATATACCCGAGCGCAGTACGCTACCCAGGAGCAACAGGTTGACGCACGACGAATATCGATCGCCGTGCGCCAGCTGATTTTCCAACAGTGGGTGTCTATGTTAATGGAAACATAGGTAGGAACTGGAGATTTCAAGCGAGTAAAGGCTGTACATTGGTTGTTAATTTGCTGTGTTGTGCCGCGGAATATTCCATTTCACGGTATTTTCTGGAATATTCCATAGCTGACACAGCTAACAAAACATCGGAATTTGTTCAAGACAGGAAACAAAGTCCAATGCCCGACCGTACGATGGACGCCAAGAACGCCGACGCAGCATGAGGCGACTCGCTTGGCGATCGAGGATAGGCTAAAGCAAAAATTGCTAGCAAAGGGATTTTCGCAAACACGGGTAGAAACTGCTTTACGAAAATCAGTTTTTAAAGTAGACTCACAGAGAACGGGTTGGTTCCTCGTCAATTACTCGTGTTCAGTTTTCGCACCTATCACACACACTCTCAACTCGTGCACGCAGTACACTCACAAACATCTGACGCCTCACGTCATGTTGTACAGCTCACAGACATACTCTATCGATTTATCGACCCAGTACACCCAAGCGCATCGCTCATCAGCACGGATCCTCGATCGAAGCTCACTCAAGCGGTCATCGCTCCTAGCGTGGCCCCAGCGGCAAGACCACTCACAGGACTCACTTTCCATCGCTGGGAACGAATCATAACTCATGCAAGCTGTGACGCACATCCGCTCTCTTGATACTCTGTCTCGTGGTCGACGGATGTAGCCATTGTTCTCACTCGAATCGTTTGCGCTATATATTCCCGCGTCATCTCACTTTTCTGTTCATTAGCTCTACTCATGCTTTATCTACTCAGTAGTGTAGTGTATTGAACTGATTGCCAAATCACGTATAGTTCAACTCAGTGCAAGTGCAAACCACGTAATTTTATCACAAACTCAATAACACTCACGTAATTTTATCACAAACTCAATAACACTTACAAAACTGTCTACGATTTTACGCATCGTTGGCAGCATATACGACCCTCAGCCTCGCACCATACATCGCCTATATAGCCCACTTACCAGCCCGACGTGTGGCTTCGCTACAGAGATCTACATCAGACCACCTCACCAGGATCATCCACACGACTGAACCAAGAGACTGTCGCAGAATAAAAGCGAGCGGATGCAGCCGCCCCGACAGCCAAGAAATGTGGGGCCAGATGCAGTGGGGCCAGATCCAGCCATTGCAGGAGTTAACACGCTGGGCGCACTGAGGCTGAATACGCTAACTGTCCAGCAGAGATCTGCGTGCAAGCAGAAGAAAACAACGCTGCAGCTCCTACAAGTAACGCTGCCGGCGTCGAGTGCCACCGCCAGTGACTTCAATATGGATGCACCGTTGGCCACGACCGGGGGACTCACCCTCAAGGCAGACACTGGAGCGCAGTGCAGCATAATCAAGGAAGGCTGTCTCAAACCGGAAACCATAGTGGAAGACTGCACCGTAGAGCTGTAGGGGTGGCGGGCGAAAAATTCACCCCCCTCGGAATAGCTAAAATTATGCTCGAGACACTGGCTTTAGATGTAGAGCATTGGTTCTACATCGTTCCAAACAATGTGCCATTGAAGGTCAACGGACTACTTGGCATGGACTTTATCAAGCAGCATAAAGCGGACATCCTGCATGGCGAGATGCTTAAGTTTTATGGGCACTGCATGCCGCTACGGGACGGCGCGACGGAGGATCTATTCGTCACTACGCAGTAGAACTACTACCACATGCAAATACATAGGCTTGCTTACAAAGATAAATCTTCCTTCCTAAAACGGGTCTTACGTGGATGCCGCCAAGGAGAATAAATTTGTCGGATTTCCTACAAAGAGCGGGATCGGCCGAGGCATCATAGCGAGACCCCGCCACACCGTCAAAAACCAATAGAGTTAGTTTAGAAGTTTCTAAACACGACGGCGACACTCGAGCCATCGGAGACAGCGAAGGCCGTACGTAGCTGACAGGTTAAGACACTGCGCGTAAGCTCAGAGAGCATGGGGAAGAAGGTCAAATGTTTTGCGCAGCAACGACGGAAGCCCGACTTGGTTCCCCCAGCGGTGAAAAGCACACAACACACGCACATATAATTCGCGAATACAAGGGTATATTCAATCTACGAGGGAACAACCGTTAGCGCACGCACGAGGTGCCGCATCGCGCACCCTTTAAGGTCGGATCGAAGGACCTAGGATCGCAACCCTTGCCTGGGAAGAACGTAAAATCGTATCATGGGTCCGGTAAAATGCAGAAAGCCGGAAAAAGAAATACTGATGCAGACGCTCTGAGTCGCATATACGCGACCACACGAGCCCAAGTGGGACAGGAAAGAAAGGCCCATAAGAAAGAGAAAGATAGCCTAATTGATTATACGGACAGCCGCACAAAGCGGAGAGTCGAAGATACCCAAGGCGACCATGATAACTCGTCGAAGCGAGAGGCTAAACTCGTCCACGAGAGAGAGAAGTGCCGACAGACAAAGTGCTGACGGAAGGAATAGTCCAGCCCAGCAGAAGTCAATGGAATGCGCCGCTGATGGTCGTGGCTAAGAAGTCTGCTGCCTCCGGAGTGAGGAAAATGCGCGTACTGGTGGACTTTTGGAAGTTGAACGAAGCCACCATCAGAGACTCGTGCCCACTGCCCAATATAATCGGAATACTGGACCTGTTGGGACGAGCCCGATATTACACGACGTTGGACCTCGCCGCTGGATTTCACCAAATCCCGATGGCGCAGGAAGACATAGAAAAACGGCATTTTCCATTCCGCAGGGTCATTTTTAATATAACCATATGCCATTCAGACTCAAGAACACGCCACCGACTTTCCAGCGGCTAATGAACTTCGCGTTGACAGGACTACAGGGCGTCAAATGCTATGTGTACCTCGACGACATAGTAACACACGGAGTAAGCGCTACTCGCGATAATTTGGGCTCTTGCTCAATTCCGGCCATATATATATAGTACTCGCTTCGCGGTCGTGACAGACCACCAACCGCTCATCTGGCTGTTCGGAGCGAAGCACCCAGGTTTGAGACTAATGCGTTGGAAAATAAAATTAACGGAACATGAGTTTGATGTCGAATACAAGGCCGGTAAGCGCAGCACGAATGCCGACGCGCTAAGTCGAATATTCATTACTGCGAGGGCCCAAGCGAGAGCCAAGAACATAGCCTTTGGATCTGAGGAGGATAGCACGAAGGGGCAATTCGGCACAGCGAATGACCGTACAAAGCGGAGAGCCGAAGATACCCCCTACAACCGTTGTAGCTCGTCTGAGCGAGAGGTTGAACTCGCCCACGAGACAGTAAAGAACAGCATGCACCAGGGTACGGAAAGCCGCGAAAAGAAAACGTTGCAAGGCCGCGAAAAAAAAATGTTACAAGGCCGCTTCAGACAAAGAGCGACGCAACGGCGGAGCTACCAGTGGGCGCACCAACCAAAGAATCTGCGGGCAGAGCACCGCATAGGCCTGCTGTGGAAGCGAGGCACGGTGGAGGTCGTAGCCCGCAATCCACCAGCAGCGCAAACAAAGACAGCGCTACAAAAGAGTATGGCGACTGCCGCAGTGGCATAGCCAGCCTCTCTATCGATGACCGCCTGAAAATAATAAAGGAATACCACGACACCGCCATAGGAGGGCATCAAGGTATACGGCGTACTCTACATTGGATCCGGACCGAATATGAATGGTCCGGCATAACAACAGATTGAGAGAAATATATTTCATCATGCGAGTCTTGCCAAAAGAACAAAATCCTGAAAAGGGAACGAGTTCCGATGGTGGTAACGGATACCGCATCATAGTCATTCGAAAAAGTAGCGGTCGATATCGTAGGACGGCTACCTGAAAGCACCTCTGGAAAAAAATACATACTTACGATCCAGGACGCGCTTACGAAGAACCGTGCGGCGATACCACTGCCGAACCAAGAGACTTCGACAGTCGCAAGAGCTGAAGAATTAATTTGCCGGCACGGGACGCTGGAAGCCATATTGTCGGATCAGGGCGCCAACTTCCTCAGTTCGACCTTCAAAGAGATGTGTCGACTACTGCGAATTAAAAAGACACAAACGACGGCCTACTATCCAGAATCAAACGGCGTGCTAGAAAGATCGCATCGCACCCTCGTCGAGTATCTAAAAAATGTCATAGATGAGGATCAAGGAAATTGGGACGAGTGGTTGCCATATACGATGTTTACGTACAACACCACGCCACATACGGGGACCGGTCTGTTTCCCCACGTGCTGGTGTACGAACACGAGGCCGAATTACCTAGAGTCGTAAAGCAGGAGCCCCGCAGTACCTACGCTTACGACGACTACGTCCGCGAGCTACGCGAACGATTACGCGCTGCATGGACGGTAGCACACGACAACCTGGAAGGCGCCAAAAGGAAATCGAAGCACGCGTACGACCACAGCGCGAAGGTATAAGAGTACCACGTCTGCGAGCGCGTTCTCCTGCATGACGAGCCGGTGCGCAGGGGACGGTCAGCCAAGCTGACCCCGAAGTGGACGGGACCTCACGAAATAGTAGAGAAGAGGCCCCCCGTCAATTATGTAGACCGGAAGGAACATAAAATCCAGGCGGTGCACGCAAACCACCTGAAGCTCTTTATAGAGCACTAATAACTCAGGAATTGAGGAATTCGAATAATTATAGCAAGTTAAAACTAAATATTAGCTATAAAATAAATGTGGGAAGGAGCCCCTCGGGACGCAGGGTAGGGAGTTCCAATAATATATTAGGCGCGCAACTAAGTTCCCGCAGTTTTTCAAGAGATAGCTCCAGTAGTAAATGCTGGTTGATTGGTACATAACCAAAACGTCATGAATCAAGCTTAGACATATGGTAAACAAACCGCTTTGATACATTAGTGATTTTGTTTTTGCGTCATATACTTTTGGTTTTGTGAAAATGTCTGATTTTGTCCCAAATAATCGTCATTTGCGGGAAATGTTGCTTTTCTTCTTTCATTCGAAGAAAACGGTGGCTGAAGCGCATCGAGAACTCCAAAAAGTTCACGGAGATTCTGCTCTAAGTGAAACAACATGCCATGATTGGTTCCGTCGCTTCAAAGACCGTGATTTTGATGTTGACGACCGTTCGCGTGAAGGAAGGCCAAAAACCTTCGAAGACGCTGAATTGGAGACATCGCTCGATGAGGATCCGTGCCAAACGCAAAAAGAGCTTGCTTCAGCATTAGGAGTTACCCGCCAAGCCATTTCCAAGCGATTGCGTGCGTTGGGAATGATTAAAAAACAAGGAACTTGGGTTCCTTATGATTTGAAGCCAAGAGGCGTTGAGCGTCGTTTTTTCGCCTGTGAACAACTGCTCCAGCGGCAAAAAAAGAAGGGTTTTCTTCAGCGCATCGTTACGGGTGATGAAGAATGGATTCATTACAGCAACCCAAAGAGAACAAAATCATGGGGACTGCCCGGTCATGCTTCTACGTCGTCGGCTCGGCCGAATATTCACGCTGCGAAGATTTTGCTGTGTATTTGGTGGGACCAGGGCAGTGTTATTTATTATGAGCTGTTGCAACCGAACAAAACCATCACTGGGGAACGTTATCGAACTCAATTGATGCGATTGAGCCAAGCACTGCGCGAAAAGCGGCCACAATACGAGCAGAGGCACAAAAAAGTGATTCTATAGCATGATAACGCTCGGCCTCACGTTGCCAAACCCGTTAAAACCTACTTAGAAACGCTTAAATGGGAAGTCCTACCCCAGCCGCCATATTCTCCAGATATTGCGCCGTCCGATTATTACTTGTTCCGTTCGATGGCACATAGTCTGGCTAATCAGCAGTTCAGCTCATATGAAGACATGTCAAAATGGCTTGATTCGTGGATAGCCTCAAAAGACGAGCACTTCTACCATGACGGTATTCGAGCTCTGCCAGAAAGATGGGAAAAAGTTCTCGCTAGCGATGGGCAATATTTTAAATGATTCATTTGTAAATATTTTTTCACAATAAAGTTGCATTTTCATAAAAAAAAAAAAAAACAGCGGGAACTTAGTTGCGCACCTAATAGGAGAGGTTTCAGGAGATCTAATTTTATCAACAGAAAATCGAGGATCGTTCCGAGAGGAAAATACATGATAAATATACATACGGAAAAAATATATTGAACGAAACAATTTTGAAGAAATTGCACTTTAATGACGCAATCCAGAGGGGACGGAATACTGTGACCATGCTTGAAAATTACCTCGACAAATGTATAGAATATTAATGCTGACGCAGGATAGTGTTCAGCGTAGAGCGTAAAAAGAATATATAGAATAAATTGAAGAAATGAACCCTCTAAGAGCATACTTAGTTTTGCAAAAAAATAAGTCAATGTGCACACTCTAATCGGTTGATGTACACGTGTTAATTGGTAATTCGATTTTCGCAAATGACAGTGAAATGTGCCAAAATTTTTCCATATTTCAAGATAATATTAATATTTATGAAAAATATATAATATTACACTGCTAAGGCCTCAGAATGACGAAGAAGGTACGCGTAAACAATCTAGTCTCAAAGCTGAATAGAGCACAGCCAAGCGTCAGCACTTATGTATAGTAACCGCCCGAGATTTCAGCATGAAAACCATCGGGCGAACGTCGCAGGTCATCGGGGAAAACTACCTTCCGTCGTTTAATTTGAAATTAACGGAGATTGAAGATCAGGCGCCTCCGACGCAGTCCGAGAGGACCATTCCACTACAGAGCGTGCTGCGAGACCCAAAAGAGCTTCGAAAGCTATAATAAGTACTTCCATTTATATAAATTCGCGTTTACACCCATTAATCGAGATCCATCTCCTAATCGGCAAACGATCCCAAAAAATAATAACTGTTTAATATTATAGCGAATACCGAATAATCTAATTACGCGGTACCGGCATAACAGCTGTAAATGAGAAAGAAGAAAGTAATAAGGGGGGGGACTTTTATTCAAGGAGGAGGTGGGATAGAAGAATCTGATCGGATTTATTAGAGTAAATGAGGAAGGAATATTTACGTAAACGGGGGGAAGGGAGCGACAGCTATAGACTATGTAATGGTGAAAGGGAACACAAGAAAAAATTGATTGATTGATTGATTGATTACATTTATTTATGCCTTGGTAAACCTATACGCAAATGGAGGTAATACAATTAAAAGTTATGAAATATGGTACCAATACCAATTATGATGCGTATAATATACCAAATATGGAATGTATAATATGGAGGTAATACAATTAAAAGTTATGAAATATGGTACCAATATCAATTATGATGCGTATAATATACCAAATATGGAATGTATAATATGGTATGGAGATAGTTCCGATAGTAGGAGAGAACAGGGTAGAGTCGGATCATCAATCGATGTTGGCGATAATGAGGGGCAGAGGAGAGAAAAAAGTCAAGAATGTAGGAAAGAGGCGAGGCGGACTGGCGTAAGAGAAAATTATAAAAGGTGGAAGCAGAGGATGGAAGAGACGGGAGTGGTGGGAGAAGGAAGTGAGGCTGAAGATAAAAGAGAAGATAAATAGGAGTGAGGACGTGGGAGGGAGGGAAGAGAGGGCGAAAAGGGAAGGATGGTAAGAGGTAGAATACAGAGGAAGGAAAAAGGTGCTAAGAAAGGATATGAGAAGATGGATAAGGGGAGATATTAGCAAAGCAGAGTACAAAGGATTAAAAACCATGATAAGACAGGGTAATACGGGACGTCGGAGAATCGAGGACGGAGACTCAGGAGTGTAACATTGTTAACAGAGGGACGAAAAGCAAGAAGGGACTTAGAGAGGATATTGAATCGGCAGATTGAAGACAATAATTCACGGCGCTGCTGGAAGGAGAGAGGAGAAGGAAGTGGAGGGATTAGAAAGAGTAGGAAGGAGAAGGAAATTCAAAAATAAAGAATTATAGCAAGTAGCGTGGAAAATGTGTAGGAGGATATAGAGAGGGGAAGGTTGGTCACAGTAGTAGAAGGAGAAAATAATAGCTGCGAAATAATAGGAATAGAAAGAGGTGACGCTAATACGACTCTATAAAAAATATGTGAGATGGGTATAAGGGGTAGAGTGGTATATATACTTCGATCACGCATAACTATTAATTTGTTAAGACATTACTGTCATTAAAAAGAGAAATCGTGAATCAATATTACCAGGGCCACGGTGGCATAATTGGTAACGTAACAGGTTAGAATTTTGGAGTTCCCGGTTTGATCCCGGGCTGTAGCGATATTTTCTCACGATTTTTTTACAAATAAAAAATCGTCAATTCTGGTTGCCTCATTAATTATGAATGAATGAGTGAGATAATCAGAGCTGACAGGAATGAATGATTCGATTGTTACAGATATTTTTATCAAAATATCGATAACTCGCGGGAATCCAGGCGGCGCTGACTCATGCCCCGAGTTGCGATATGCCAAAGTTATATCTTAAACAATTTGGTCGAAGTTGACGCATAAATTCATAAATTTAGTAGAGTGATATACATTGGGGTAAGGGTTAGAGAAGAGAAAAAAAAACAAAATACTAAAAACAAAAACAGATAGGAGTGCGCGAAAGTATCAATATAAACTAGCAAAAGGAGGAGGCAGTTAACTGATAAGGCAATGCTAGAGGGAGGTTAAGAAGAGGGAGAAAAAAGCAGAAATTGAGTTTAAAACGAAAAAGACTAAGAGGGCATGCAGGAGAAGTGCAAAGGGAGGGTTTGTGAGATAGAAAGAGGAAGACAAGATAGAGCAGAAAAGAGAGTGAAGGGATGGTGTTAGAAATTAAAGTGACATAGTAAAGGGAGGTGGTGATAGAAATGATCCTAATATACCCAGAGGGCTGCTAGACGGGAGAAAGAATGACCAGGTTGACGATGTTTAGTGGACATCGGGAGGACGGAGAAATGCAAGTGTTTATGATATATAAGGCGGAGTAGACGAATGTACCGGGTCTATAAATATGAAACCGGAATTTTTGTATAGAAAATACACGTTTATTGTATGAAAATGATAAAAAATACTTTATTCGAAGTATTGTCCATCGCTAGCTATACATTTTTCCCACCTGCCTGTCAATTTGTGGATGCCACGCCAAAAAAACTGTTGCTTTTTTGGGGCAAACCAGTCATCGAGCCATTTTCGTACATTTTCGTAGGAAGTAAAGCGCTGCTCAACAAGTGCGTGTCCCATCGATACAAATAAGTAGTAATCGGACGGAGCCAAGTCTGGTGAGTAAGCCGCATGCGAAAGTATTTCCCAATTAAACGCCTCAATCGTTTCCTTGACCAGTTTTGCTGTGTGTGATGGTGCATTATCATGAAGCAAAATCACTTTGTGTTGCCTTTTTTGATATTCTGGTCTTTTTTCACACAAAGCTTGATTCAAATCCATCATTTGTTGTCGGTAGCGTTCAGTATTAACGGTTTCGCCAGGTTTTAGCAGCGTATAATAGATCACACCCTTCTGATCCTACCAAACACAGAGCATTGGCTTCCGTCCATGCGATTTGACCTTGCAGTCAATGTCGATGGTTCGTCTGGAGTTACCCATGATCTTTTATGCTTAGGATTCTCAAAATATATCCACTTTTCATCGCCAGTCACAATTCGATGGAGAAATGACTTTCTTTTGTACCTGGCGAGCAATATTTCGCAAGTGGTTTTTCGGTTTTCCTGCTGTCTTTCGTTCAGTTCATGTGGAACCCATTTTCCCATCTTCTGGATCTTTCGCATGGCCTTCAAACGTACGGAGGCGGCTTCTTGTGTCACATTTAATTGATCCGCGAGTTGTTGTTGCGTTTGAGCGTCATCCCCATCCAACAATGCTTGCAATTCGCTGTCTTCAAACTTTTTCGGTGGTCTTCCACGTTCTTCGTTTCTCACGTCAAAATCGCCACTTTTGAATTTTTTAAACCACTCAAAGCGCTGTAATTTACCAAGAGCATGTTCACCGTAAGCTTCGACAAGCATTCGATGCGATTCTGCAGAAGTTTTCTTCAATTGGTAACAGAAAATCAATACTGTCCGCAAATCGTAGTTTCCAGGCACAAAATTCAACATGTTCAACGCTATTACAAACTATGCTGTTGTATGAAACTTGTATTGTTGTGAGTTGAAAATCTTTGTCGGAGATGTCAACAAGGAAATGGCGCCAATGACGCGGTTTGACGGTAACTACATTGACAGCTAGGGCCATCTATGGGCAAATTCCGGTTTCATATTTATAGACCTGGGAGACGTAGGAGCATGTTTTGTATTGGTGCACGGGAGAAAAACGGGGAAGTGGGATAGAGGGATACTGAATTAGGAGCGAGGAGGGGAGTAGTAGATGGTCGCTCGAAAAAAGCAGAGAAGATGAGGAAAGGTGAAAAAGAGGGAGTGGGGGAAGGGAGGATGACGGAATAAGGAGTGGGGTAATGAATGGAAAGAATAAATTGCAAGAGAAGAAACGGAAGTCGCAGCAAAGAAGGAGGAGAGAAGTGAAATTAATTAGGTAAATACAGATTAGGTAAATATATAAGAGGCAAAAAGTGCGCTCTTCCTTCTTCCTTAACACGTTCACGCCGGCGTACATCACCGGTGGGTCACACGATACTGAGCCATCGGGCGGCGTGCATCATCGGTGGGTCACGCTTGAACATTCGTTTAGATGTCGCTCACCATCAAGAATAAAGTTCGTTTAGTAACTGGAATAAATTGCCGTCTAGTTCAACATTTTAATAATTGAAATTTAAGGTATATTGATTGAAAAGAGGTAGTATTTATTTTATTTTATCTTAACATTATAAACATATAAACATTATGAACATATATTATAAAACAAAAATTGAGTAATGAAAACATAACAATTAAATATTATAAACTAAACATATTTGTTATGTAACCACTTTTCTAGTTATACTTACTGGCAGAAATCTGTGGTCAGGATGAAAAAACGGCACGAGTTACACAACTTGCAAAATAAGCACTCACTGTACTACTGAGCAAACAGACACAACGCGTATACAGGTCTGAACAAGCAACAATCGTGCGCCGCCAGATGAAGCGCAGCATGAATTCGAGCGCCGCCTCACAGCGAAAAACATGAAAATCGGCCCCGGCGTGAACGTGTTAAGCTATTGTATTTTATGTGTTGACGCTTCTTTTCTTCTCAGTCAGCGGGAGCGCTGTCGCGCCGCGACATCAGTTTCAAATACTAGAGTGGTATCATACTTCTGTTGGGTGGGCGATTCACAGAACTGTTCAGGTCTCTGTGTGTTGATTTTGTATTGGTGAGGTGCTACATATAATTGTCTCCGTCAACCTTTGTTCACCATTATCGTAATACATTGGAGCAAACGAATACATATACTTGACAAAAAAAAATCTTTACTTACCCTGACAGGAATTGACGGCTGTGAAGCCGAAGTGATGAGAGCGATGAAGGAACTTTAAACGCTTTACGAGAAACGAACCTACTTTATTCAGAATGTAGATTAAGGAAACATTATTTTCCGTTATACAACTGACAGGTCACGCTATTCCGATTAGGAAGTTTTCCCACTAGAATATACTTTTATATGTAAAGAACCATAATTTTCGTCCTGTGAATATATCGGAACTTATGAAGCTTCACTCAAGACAGGGTAAAAATAAACCAGACTCGTAGATGGTATTTTGAGAAAGCGGTTTATTACACCTTCCGCATGTCAGTTACAAAAATTTGTTTAATTTAGAAAATATAAAGAATATAAAAATAAATACACAATAAATTATGTTGAATTTTGTGAGATTGCGAGACCAGCTTGCATTATGATATTTTTAAAGCCAAGTAATAAATATGAAAATAAAGTACAAAGAATTGAAATTAAGTTCTGGAGTTTTTTGGAAAATCTGAGAAGCACACAATTACATTGATTGAGTGCTGGCATTGTAAAGTGATTCTGTAGCACACAATTGTATTAGTTGTGTGCTGTGGCTAATGAGTGGCGTGTACGCAGTGCAGCCAGCGCTGCGGAGCATGCCACGCAATGAGATAGATGAGTACGTAGACAAATTCAATGCCGGTCTGCAAATACTCAATGAGATAGTGAATTGAAATTTACAGAGTGTGAGTGCTAGCACATGCAAATTTGACCACTGAGTATAATTGCATTGTGACAGGCTGTGAGGTAGTCTACGCTGCAGAGCATAGTAATGCGCGCTTGAGGATGCACAAAACGATTTGACTGAATTCACAATACTTTCCCAGCAAGTTTGATTGGGGGAAAGTACAGTGAATTGGTAAAACACACGCAATTATATTTATCGAGTGTGCTACAGGTTGGGTGAAAACGTGGTGCAGCCCGCACTGCAGCACACGTCAATGGGTGATACCTTTTATGTTGATGTACCGATATTTATGAATCTCCTCACCGTCAGTGAATTATGTTAAATTATGACGGTGTACTCTTACCTTAATTTGAGTCCTGGTGAGCAAGAAGGAGTTGAGATGATCCGGTTGAGAAATGAGAAAATTGTCTAAGCCTTGCAAATGCGTGCGCTGTTCGATGCGGGTTTTTCACGTAAGTGCCGAAATATCCAACATGGCTGCGGGATACGAAAGCGTCGTTGGGCGCTGAAGTCAATTGAGAGAGATAGCCGGCGAGCGAAGCCGAAGTCAAGCGAGAGAGACATCCTCTCGCTCAACGTGGCATGCCTACGAGGCACAGCCTCGGCTCCGCGAAGCCTTACCTCGGCTATCTCCGGCCCAACCGAACGCAGCGTGCTAGAGCACAGCAACAGGTCGACGCACGGTGAATATCGATCGCCGTGCGCCAGCCGATTATCCAGCATTTCCGCCCGCCATCAGCAACGGGGTTGATGATTAATTACTGATCTGAGTTGGATGAGACAGGCAGGACAGATAGTTTTGAGATCGGCCTGGTGAGCGTAGTGGCAGCAGTTCGAAGTGTCACTACCCTGGTGCGCCCATCTTTGCCTCGATGCAATGCCGTGACTCGTGCAAGTGGCCACTTGCACGGTGGAAAGCGCTCATCCGTGAGCAGAACCAAGGAGCCAATTTTCATGTTATTATTAGGGTGAAGCCACTTCGATATAGACTGCTGCCGTTGTAGATAATAAGCAGACCATTATCGCCAAAATTGTTGTACTTTTTGCTGCAACAATTGCCATCTTAAGAGCCATGAGATTGATAAGTCCTCTAGTGTAGGCTCTGGGATCGTTGTAAGCGCTTCACCAATGAGAAAGTGTCCAGGCGTAAGAGCTCATGAGTCATCAGGATCATCGCTGAGTGGTTCCAGAGGTCTTGAGTTGAGTATAGCCTCGATTTCGGCCAGCAGCGTTGCGAGTTCTTCGAACGTGAGTGCTGTATCACCTACCGTTCGCCGCAGATGAAATATAACCGATTTTACTGCTGCTTCCCATTTGCCACCCATGTGTGGAGCCGCAGGTGGATTGAACCTCCACGCAATTTGATGATTTGCGAGAAACGAAGCGATGATCTGATGTTCCTGAGAGGCCTTCATGAACAGCTGTCGTATGGATTTGTGAGCACCAATGAAGTTCGTGCCACAATCAGAATATAGAGTGTGATGAAGGCCGCGCCGAGATGAGAAACGCCTGAACACTGAGAGGAAGCCATCAGCTGAGTAGTCGCTGAAGACCTCGAGATGTAGAGCTGAAGTGGCGAGACACACAAAAACACAGATCCAGCCTTTGTGTGTTTTACCTCCTCGCCCCTTCCAAGTTTTGAGTGTGAGAGGGCCGGCGTAGTCAACTCCTGTGTGAGGGAATGCGCGCGTTGGTGTGACTCGTGCCAGAGGAAACTGACCCATCAATTGTTGAGCCCGAACTCCTCGCTGCCGAGCACACACAACGCAATGTAAAATGTGTGATTTTACAGGAGCTCTTCCGCCGACGACCCAATGAGTTAGCTTTATTTGGGCTAATGTGAGCTGAGTGCCTCCGTGAAGAGTCCGCACTTAAGCTTGATCAATAATGAGAGTTGAGAATCGAGAGTGACGAGGTAGAATGGCAGGATGTCTTCCTTCATATGTGAGTGCTGATTGAGCAAGGCGACCTCCTACTCTGAGTACACCCTCCTGGTCGATGAAAGCTGTTAGTCGACTGAAGGGGTGAGAGGAAGGAAGAGAAAAGCCGGACTGCAGCACTTGTATCTCGTTTTCAAAGAACACGGCTTGTGTGGCTTTCGTCCAAAACATGTTTGCTGCAGCCATTTCTTCTGCTGTGAGAGGAGCGGTTCCTGCCGATTCTAACCTCTTCCTCATTCTGGCCATTACTCTGACACACAATGAGGTAAGACGATACTATTTTGTGAGTGAGGAACAGCGATAAATGACCTCTCAATGGTACTCTGTCGTAAGAGTTGCAGCGAGAAGAGCTAACCCCGGTCGAGCTTTCGTATTGTGCAAATCCTCAGCATCAGTTGAGGTTTTTGGCCAAAATTCAATAGGTTTCACCATCCATGGTGGACCCGACCACCACAACTGATGAGAGGCCAATTGAGATGTTGAGATACCCCGAGAGGCACAATCTGCAGGATTGCTTGTGCCTGACACGTGACGCCACTGAGCATTGGGTGTGAGTCCTTGTATCTGAGATACTCGGTTTCGGACATAGTCTTTCTACTGAGCAGGATGAGCTTTGATCCAGGTGAGAGTTACCGACGAGTCCGTCCACAGATGAGTAGATGAGACTTTTATCTTGAGCGTGGCCTGAACGTATGCAACCAATTCTGCGAGTTACAGTGCAGCTGTTAGTTTAAGCCGTGGTATGGTAAGCTTCTCGAGTGGTGCCATGCGCGCTTTGAACAGATAAGTGAAGCCACCTTCCTGTGGACATTGAGTCGACAGTGATGTAGATCACTGCGGCCATGGCCAGTTGAGATGCATCAGAGAAGCCATGCAATTCCACTGTTGAGTTGCTCCATGTATTAAACCAACGAGGAATTGAGAGCCTGGCCAGGCTTTTGAGATCTTCTCTGATTGCAGTCCATCGTGCTAAGACCTGAGATGGCAGTGGTTCATCCCAGCTGAGCTTGTGAAGCCAAAGCTCTTGCAAGAGTATTTTGGCTCTTATCACAACCGGTGAGACGAAACCGAGTGGATCAAAGAGTTGAGCCACCTCGGATAGAACGAGGCGTTTTGTGAAATTCTCCTGAGTTAAGTTGAACCTGGATGAGAAAGTGAACTTGTCTTCATCAGGTAGCCAAGTCAGACCAAGAATTTTGGTCTCGCAGTCGTCCATCGAGATAGCTGAGCTTGACGATGATGACGAAATATTAGCAAGGACCGTGTGGTCCGACGAGTGCCACTTGGCGAGTGGAAAACCGCCCGCCATGTACAAGTCCTTGAGCTGTTGAGCAATTTCAATGAGTTGATGAGTTGAATCCGCCCCTCCAAAGATGTCATCCACGTACCTGCCAAACGTGATAGCTGGCACAGCGAGAGGAAACCGGTGACCTTCATCTTCGGTAAGCTGCATGAGAGTTCTAACTGCTAAAAATGGCGCAGCCTTTGTACCGTATGTCACTGTTGTTAATTGATACGGCACAGGGTTGTCTTAAGCATCAATCCACAAAATTCGTTGAAGATTCCAATCATCAGGATGAACACGAATTTTACGATACATCTTGGTAACGTCCGTGGCAAAGATGTGTCTGTGATGACGGATGCAGATGAGAACGTCCGAAATATTGAGCAACAAATTAGGTCCGGTGTGCACGATGTCATTAAAAGACTTTCCAGAAGATGTTGAGCTCGAACCGTTGAATACCACCCTTAATTTGGTGGAAATACTGTCTGGTCTTAGCATACCGTGTTGAGGCAGATAGTATTGAATTTCACTTGTAGATGATTTCGAAGCCTTCACCATGTGACCAAGTTGTTCATATTCGTCCATGAATTGTGAGTACAGCTGACCGTATTTAGCATTTTTTGAGATTTTCCGCATTGTGTGCTAAAGACACTAATTTGCCCGCGAGTATGAATGTCCCAGATTTGCAGGTGAAGATATAAGATGAAGCCGAACAATGTATCGGCCAGTGGAATCACGCTTATGTGTGTCGCGGAAATGATCCTCGCATGCCTACTCTTCTGGTGTGAGTTGACCGACTGTGTCCTTTGATGGCTCTTCTTGAACCCAGAATTTTGTGAGCACGTTCTGTAATTCTTGATCATCGTGTTGCACAGCAGCATGATGAACAGCGAGTGCATCAGGTTGACATGAGTTAATCGGTCCAATGATGAGCCAACCAAATATTGATAATTGTGCAATTGGCCAAGATGGAGTGCCTTTGATAATGTTAGGTTGAATCACCTGACCATAGATATTTGCTGCAATTATAATGTCGATCGGTCGTGGTGTGAGAAAGTCCGGATCCGCCAGCTTCAGCTTCACTATGTGAGGCCAAGTGCGAGCTGGTGACTCAAAAGATGGCAAATGAGTTGTAACCGTATTGAAAATGTGAGCCAAGGCCGTGACTTCCTCCTTGGTGTGCATGGAGCACATTGTGAGTTGAACCGAACCACGTGTATGAGTTGAGTGCCTTCCACCGATCCCTATGATCGAAATTGATGAGCGCTTACGTGTTGTGTTGAGTTTACGAAAGAGTTCTTCCGCAATAAACGTTAATTCCGATCCAGGATCGATGAGAAGTCTTGCCTGATGAGTTGATGCCGATGTATGAATGTGTATGAGTGCAGTTGCTGATAATGTTGAGCTTGTGTTTATGAATTGAACCGATGAGAGAACGACTGCGTCAACACCCTAGTGTGTTAACGATTGTGTATTGTGTGGTTGAACGGCGTCGGAGGTTGCACATCGTGCCGTTTGATGCAGCAGCGTGTGGCTTGTGCTTGCCGTCGCTTGGTGCACAATCGATTGGTGAGTGCCAACCTTTGGAGGAGCAAGGTTCGCTGACGATGACTGTGTAGAGCTGGTTGATTGCGTTGGAGTGGTCTCCACCATTTCCAATGCTTTTATTTTCCTTTCAATGAACTTCTTGATCCAAAATGTAGTTTTAAAGCTGCTCCTTCATGGTCGAGGTATAATGCGGGCCATAAATTTTCTAAGAGCTCGTGCTCCTTGCGAAAGTCCCCATGGACCTCGTCTATCTGCGTGATCAGCATGTCGAGCAACGCCAGCGTGGTTGGTTAAGCCTCGTCAGCTAGCGTACTGCAGATGAGGCGGAGTGCTTCAATCCGGTTGTGCTGAGACTGGACCTTCAGTACCAACTCGGCTGCCAGGCGAGCTGGTGATCGGGTCCTCACCGCAGTGGTGGTGCCATCGGGGACCAACAATGCCTTTTTCTCATCGGGATCACCGGGTGCCACCCCGGTGTCTGATGAGTTGCGTTCAGACATTGTTGTCCTGACAACCTCCTTGAACAAATAAAAACCAACGAAGCTGCTCCGCAGAGCTCTACTTTACCAAATCTGCTTGGCTGACGAGTACCAGGATGAGCCGATGAGGTGAGACTGCGAGGAATATCTGCAGAATCCCACGTCGAGATGAGCCCAGAGATGCGAGCAGAAGGTAGTTAAACCCTGGTTCTACCCTGTGCGAGTCGAAGATCCAGCTCGAAGGACCAAATGTTCTAGAAGTCCTTGGATGTAGTTGGAACGACCTATGAATATATCGGAAGTTATGAAGCTTCACTCAAGACAGGGTGAAAATAAACCAGACTCGTAGATGGTATTTTTAGAAAGCGGTTTATTATACCTTCCGCATGTCAGTTATAAAAATTTGTTTAATTTAGAAAATATAAAGAATATAAAAATAAATACACAATAAATTATGTTGAATTTTGTGAGATTGCGAGACCAGCTTGCATTATGATATTTTTAAAGCCAAATAATAAATATGAAAATAAAGTACAAAGAATTGAAATTAAGTTCTGGAGTTTTTTGGAAAATCTGAGAAGCACACAATTACATTGATTAAGTGCTGGCATTGTAAAGTGATTGTGTAGCACATAATTGTATTAATTGTGTGCTGTGTCTAATGAGTGGCGTGTACGCAGTGCAGCCAGCGCTGCGGAGTATGCCACGCAATGAGATAGATGAGTGCGTAGACAAATTCAATGCCAGTCTGCAAATACCCAATGAGATAGTAAATTGAAATTTACAGAGTGTGAGTGCTAGCACATGCAAATCTGACCACTGAGTATAATTGCATTGTGACAGGCTGTGAGGTAGTCTACGCTGTAGAGCATAGTAATGCGCGCTTGAGGATGCACAAAATGATTTGACTGAATTCACAATACTTTCCCAGCAAGTTTGATTGGGGGAAAGTACAGTGAATTGGTAAAACACACGCAATTATATTAATCGAGTGTGCTACAGGTTGAGTGAAAACGTGGTGCAGCCCGCGCTGCGGCACACGTCAATGGGTGATACCTTTTATGTTGATGTACCGATATTTATGAATCTCCTCACGTCAGTGAATTATGTTAAATTATGACGGTGCACTCTTACTTTAATTTGAGTCCTGGTAAGCAAGAAGGAGTTGAGATGATCCGGTTGAAAAATGTAAAAATTGTCCGAGCCTTGTAAATGCAGGCGCTGTTCGATGCGGGTTTTTCACGTAAGTGCCGAAATATCCAACATGGCTGCGGGATACGAAAGCGTCGTTGGGCGCTGAAGTCAATTGAGAGAGATAGCCGCTGAGCGAAGCCGAAGTCAAGCGAGAGAAACATCATCTCGCTCAACGTGGCATGCCTACGAGGCACAGCCTCGGCTCCGCGAAGCCCTGCCTAAGCTATCTCCGGCCCAACCGAACGCAGCGTGCTAGAGTACAGCAACAGGTCGACGCAGGGCGAATATCGATCGCCGTGCGCCAGCTGATTATCCAACATTTGCACTATTGAAAATTTTGAGGTGACAAGACCGGTATTTGTTCGCTATTAAGAAAAAAACTCTCTTTTAATTTATTTTTAAACCGATATATTTGAAGCGAATTTCCTCACACTATACCTTTGATACGTTTATTTAGAATGGTGAAACACTCGTTGGCCAGTCGGAACCAACCTCTGGAAAAAGAACAAAAAAAAAGATCAAATCTTTGCACGAATAAATAAAAATTCAACGGAAAAATAGCGCAGAGAAAAATAGTCGCTACAATCTTACCTAGTGTTCCCAACTTCAAAACGTTGCCAGCATCAGCCGAGAATGAGAAGTGATGGTTTTTGTACCAGTAGCCACATCGAGTGTTACCGTTATCCCCATCTTCGCCTTTACATATCCACGGAGTAAATGCTTTGGCTTGTATACAGGGAACTCAATGTCCTCTGAAAATTTTTTTATCGTAAAGAAATATTAGAGTGATAAATCTAAGCGACAATGTTATTTGACCAAATTTTATGATGGAAAATTTTCGGCAGTTCGCAACCCGGTTAGAGTCAGCGCCACCTAGATCCCTGTGCTATCGATCTTAGAAAGATCTCTAACAATCGAATTATTAATTATTTTTGTCAACTCTGATTGTCTTACTCATTTATTAAGAATTAATGAGGCAACCAGACCTGACGATTTTTTTTAACTTCTAAAGAAATCTTGAAAAAATATTGCCACAGCCCGGGTTCGAACCGGGAACTCCAGAATTCTAGCCTGGTACGCTACCAATTACACCACCGCGGCTCTAGCAACATTAATTCACGATCTCTATGTTTAAAAAAAATCGTCAGGTCTGGTTGCCTCATTAATTCTTAATGAATGAGTAAGGCAATCAGAGTTGACAAAAATAATTAATGATTCGATTGTTAGAGATCTTTCTAAGGTCAATAACACAGGGATCTAGGTGGCGCTGACTCTAACCGGGTTGCGAACTGCCGAAAATTTTTCATCATAAAATTTGGTCAAATAACATTGTCGCTTAGATTTATCACTCTAAAGAAACATATGGCCGCGTATAAAAGGATTATTTAATTAATCTGTAAGAAAGGGGTAAAGAAATATTAACATTAAATGCTTTTAAATCATATATTTACTTATCGAGCATCGTTTAGTGTTCACAATGGGTAGTTGTATCTACTAGATGGTCCTTTTTTTTAATTGGACGAATACGTGAGCCTCTGCTTCTGCTTCTTAATATCATCATAGCAAACTTCTGCAGGTACTATAGATATAGTACTTGGTCAATGATATTTATTCTTTCTATATGGAAATATTTTCAGCGCTATAGTAAATATGACTAGCTACACTCGCGGGAGGAATTACTGCGCTTTTACCGCATCCCTCGATGAACGATCATGAATGTTATTGCCGTACAGCAAAGTTGAAAATATAAAATCATTTTCAATTAATTTTTTATAAAGTCCGCTTCCAGCGTCGTAACCACGGTCTCGATATAACACTTCTTCTATGAAATATCGGGAGCCGATGAACTCGCATGCAGTTGCGTGGTTGATGTCAAGGCTATCTAGGTTCTCGCGAGCATATAATACCGAGGTATACATGCATATTTATGCAGCTGATACTCGATGAACGCCGTAAGTATTATGCCGCATTAATTGCTTCTATTTACTTTATTTACATTACTCTATGATTTCAATAGTTTGGAGATATGAAGAAGAAGATATGGGGTCCGACAATTACGATTTTAATATTGAGGCATGAAATAATGATGGCGATGATGCTGGGAGGGGAGGGTCTCGATGGATCGATTATATATTGGGTCTGGGAAAAAGTTCGTGGCGTTTTTCCCGATAGATGGCATCAATTGCAAATAAGTCAGGAAACACAGATCGCAGGGACACCACTGAACGCTCGTGGGAAAGGTGACACTTCGAGCGTTACTTTAAGTGTATAAACATCGAAATTGGTGCAGTAGTTGGAAAGCTGTTTGCATTTGAAAATAGAGAAAAGTAATAAAAATTACGCTGTGTTTTGCATTATTATTACGACGAAGGGAAGAACGCTGCGCAAGCTTGTGAAAAAATTTGTGCTGTGTACGGTGGAGGTAGTTTATCAAAATCTGCTGCGCGGAAATGATTCGCTCGCTTTCGTTCTGGTAATTTAGATGTGAAAGATGAGTCACGCTCTGGCCGTCCAATCACTGAAAACGATGGAGACATTCTTGAAAAAGTCCAGCAAGATAAGCATATCAGTAGTGTTGATATTGGTATGGAGCTAGGCATTGACCACAAAACTATTTTGAACCATTTACACAAAGCTGGCTACAAAAAGAAGCTCGATGTATGGGTTCCTCATGAGTTGAGCGCGAAAAACATGATAGACCGAATTAACTTCTGCGATGCGCTGCTGAAACGCAATGACATCCAGCCATTTCTGAAACGTGTCATAACCGGTGATAAAAAATAATTCACGTACGACAATCGGAAGCGTCAAAAATCGTAAACAAGGGATGGTGAGCCGTCACAAGCGTTCGTGAAGCCAACATTGACGGTAAAAAAGCTGATGATGTGTGTGTGGTGGGACTGGAAGGGAATCGTCCACCATGAGCTACTTCCAGTTGGTTTTAGACGACTGATTCTCAACTCTACTGTGTACAACTAGAGAGATTACGCCAAGCAATTGAATGAAAACGGCCTGAATTGATTAGTAGGAAAGGTGTTGTCTTCCATCATGACAACGCCCGACCACACACTTCTTTGATGACCCGTCAAAAATTGCGAGAGCTTGGTTGGGAAGTTTTGATGCATCCACCGTATAGTCCAGGCATAGCACCCTCTGACTGTCAATTATCCCGATCTCTGCAGAACTTTCTCAATAGAATTAAGCTGCTTTCAAAAGAAGCCTGTGAAAACCACTTGATTCAGTTTTTCAACTAGAAACCACAGAAGTTCTTCACCGATGGCATCATGGCTCTACCCAAAAAATGGCGAAACATCGTCGATAATAATGGAGCATATTTGGTTTAAATAAATTCATTTTCACACTGTAAGAAGACCAGTTGAATTTTACTAAAAATTAACGCCACGAACTTTTTTCCAAACCCAATACAACCGTTTTGCGGCTATAAATTAGCAAAAGGTTCTTTTATGACTGGGCCTGCACAAGAAACCGATTGAGACATTTTGAAACTCGAATAGTCAAAACCGACAATTATACGTTTAAGCAGCTGACTAACAATAAGTATGATATTATCAAAAGCATTCTCATGTACCCCTGCATGCATTGATAGCACTTTAACTTCGACGCGCGTCAAAGGAAGTTTTGCTGTACATTTAGAAAGAGCTCTTGCATTAGTCAAGAGTATACTTGGAGCTATCTTAACGCGATGTACAAGTAGCGATGCCTCTGTAATACCGATTGTGCAATCTTTCGAAGAGCTCATGAGACAAAAAGCGTTATTGGTCCGTACGAGTCACAGACGCATCTCAACACCGTTTAGCAAAAACCGCTCTTGATTAAATACATCATAGTGCAAATGGCCGAACATTTCGACCGTTATATCCTTACTACGCCCCGTCGGGATACAAAACTATTACAAGCATCGGCCGTATCATCCATTTTCCCCTCTGTATCATTATACGATACGACACTCGTAAGATACGAGAGTAGTATGTGTACACCTTTGCTCGTTCCCACTCCTATTCTTACTCCTTCCCCCACCACGCGGCTACCCACACCACCCTTCTTTTCCACCGCCGCGCTACCCACTCTGCTTGACCAGTGTCGGTAACCTGGAGATGGTAAAGTCAGGCGGTGTGGGTACTCTGCTGAACAAGGAAGAGTGGAGATATAAGCAGGATAGAGCAAAGGTGTACAAATACTTGAAAAAAGAAATAAAAACCTCTGTTGTTGTTGGCGTCCACCTTCCTTCGACGGCGATTTCAAACTCCTATCTCTCACTATCTCATTCACACAAACACACACACGCGCGCGCGTGGACACTTTCCAATCATCGTCTGCATCAGAAAGCTCGGGGTCCTCGAAGCCCTCGTCCACGTCGCCGCCGTCGTACCCGATGTCTATTTCAGCGCCGAGGGTTCCGATCATCCGCTAGCGTCGTAACGAGGATCGCGAAAAATACGCTTTTGACTGCGCGATCACGAAGTTAAAGACAGACTAAATGCTCAGGATGCTGCTGGTTAGTATCACAGGGTTTGAAGATAACAAACCCCCTCCTGAATCATAACTAGGTGTCCCGCGCTTTGAATGGAGCGACGGCGATTTTGCACGTGCGTACCACTTTGCGCTGTGCTCCTCGCGAAGCGCTTGCTCTGCAGTAAAAGGCGCAGAATATGATACCGTGCCGCGAGAGACCTGGATTATAATTTATATATAATTATAAAATAAGAGACACAGCAGGACGATGTATTTGTTTTTAATTAATCAATATTTTATTTAAATCACTTTACACACATTGACCGTCGCATGCAACATCCCTGCAAACACGGTAATGTTTGCTGGGAGATTCCTCCACCGTTTAATTTATTTTTATCACTGTACGATCATCGAGAAGTAAAAGCATTGCAATATTCAAGTAATATTCTATCGTTTTTCATTATATTATCGCTAAAGATATTATTAAATCGCGACATGGTAAATCCGCACGACATAAGATGCAAGAATACGATACAAAATTGTCCACACACATCCGATGTATTACTGTGTAGCTGCTTGAGGCCGTACCGATAGAACCTGCAGTTTCTTCGTAGCCGTGCGAGATGTTGCGGTCTAATCGGTGGTAGCTATTCTATCGCTTTTCATTACATTATCGCTGAAGATATTATTAAACCGCGACATAGTAAATCCGCACGACACACAGTGGGGCCGATTCCCGAAAAGCTGGTCAAAAGTCGAAAACGTAGTTCATTCTGTTTGAGATATAGTATATAAGGATTTTTGGGGTCGCTGATTACGAATCTGAAGTCAAAATTGTAAAAAAACAAAATGGCGGGTTTAAAATGGCGGTAGTAAACAGAAAATACTAAGTTATAATACGGAATGTTTATCGAATTCGTATGAAACTTGTTTTCTGTAAGTTTTCGAGGTCGCTGAACACGAATCCGGTGTGAAAAAAACAAAATTCAAAATGGCGGATCCAATATCGCGGACGCAATTTTCGTAATCGGCCGGATTCGCTTGAAACTTGTTATTTGGGGGTTTTCGAGGTCGCTGAATACGAATCCGGTGTGAAAAAAACAACATTCAAGATGGCGGATGCAATATGGCGGACGCAATTTTCGTAATCGGCCGGATTCGCTTGAAACTTGTTATTTGGGGGTTTTCGAGGTCACTGAATACGAATCCGGTGTGAAACAAACAAAATTCAAAATGATGGATTCAATATGGTGGACGCAATTTTTGAAATCAACCAGATTTGCTTGAAACTTGTTACTCGAGGGTTTTTGAGGTCGCTGAACATGAATCCGATGTGAAAAAGACAAAATTCAAAATGGCAGATCCAAAATAGCGATAACAAAAATGTATTAACTTTTTATAAATCTGTAAGTAAATTATATATTTGATAAAAAGTAATAAAACATCTACGTTTACATCTATAATTGTATTGATTAAAATCACTTTTGACAGACTTATTTAATACTGTTTACAAGTTACATTTCCTTTTTTTATTGAAGTGAATGTACTTCAGTTACATGCAAGTAATTTTTTCTTTGAAGCACATATTTCTTAAAATCATTTTCTGAAACAAAATAGATTTTGTGAAATAAAATTAACATGTTCAAACAGTTAATTTATAATTATTTTAGTTTAAGTAAACATTTTTTAACATTACTGTATAATAATTTGATTTACAGTTTTTAAATAAATGTATTTGGATTACAGAGTAATGATTTTCTTGTTTAAAAGAAATATTTTGTACATATTTCAGATAAGTAATTACATTTTTAATCATTTATAAAAATTCATATATTGGATCCGCCATTTTGAATTTTGTTTTTTTGACACCGGATTCGTATTCAGCGACCTCAAAAACCCCTGAGTAACAAGTTTCAAGCGAATCCAATCGATTTCGAAAATTGCGCCTGCTATATTGGATCCGCCATTTTGAATTTAGTTTTTTTGACACCGGATTCGTATTCAGCGATCCCAAAAACCCCCGAGTAACAAGTTTCACAAAATTATATTCATTTGAAAAAAACGTGCAACAAGTGGTTAATGTGAATTTGTAATTTTTTATATTCAAATGTGCACTAAAAACAAAGTTGCAGCTAGCTGCAGCTGATTTTTACTAATTTTGTTACATAACAGTACAAACTTTAATTTAAAACTTGTTTCGTTGCGGAACACTGCGGAACTTTTAACTTTTTCCTTGTTTTTCTAAAATGATTGCACATAATTTTTCATTTTTTTCTACTTTAGACATTGTTTAGCTTGTAACGGTATTAAGCGTTAACATTGCCCTTAAAGGGCGTGTTCGGACTCGAGCAGGAAGGAAAGTAATTTTAGGCTTTTGTAGTAGGTAAAAGTAAGGTTTATTCAATGAAACAGATAAAAATTATGCGATACATCAGAAAAAGAAATAAATATTAAATCTCATTCTCGAACCCTTTTTCCTGGTATTATGGCTACCACGCGCCTTACAATAGACTATCCCCGGGCACTTGAGTGCAGATACAATCGTGTACGCGGAAAAATCTAGAATATTTATGAAGATCCTCTGTAATACGTTTTTAGTTGGTTATAGATTTTAGAAGATAGTTGTAATATGCTCTATGGTATAATGTGTGAGAAGACGTTGATAATTATCTAATGCAGATATATTCGTTAATTAATAATATAATTGATGATAATGAAGTTGAGCTTTGGTCGATAAATCTGTTTACCCTTGGTGTTCCGTGGGTAAGCTATTTGGCACGCGCACCGTCGGTAACTAGCCGGCCGCTGCTGATAGAATCGCAACTAGCCTTGTGTCTACCACTGACTCGCTACAGACCCGTCGGTGGGCGTGGAGTTTCCTGCTGATAAAAAAATTTTTTAGAGGTCGACTTGCGCGTTGTTACGTCAAATCCGCGCGGTGTTTTTACAAAAAACCGACAAATTTAAGACGTGTGAGGCGTTTCGGCGTGAGTTTTCCGTACTCTGGTCAAGGAGAATGAATTCTCCCTTCACCACACCTGACAAGAAACACCGAAGACGCAAGCCCCCTTTTGAGTCTAACCTTTCGGAAAATTACTCGGGACAGGGCTGAGAATGCTCGTTGATTATTCGCGTTAACCCGTCACTCGTCTCGATAAACTAAATTGATAAATTACTTCTCGGATGAAGGGATTTTAGGTGGGAAGGGAAGTGGTAGGTTACTTTCACTTGGGGAAAAATTTACGGAAATATCAGATAAAATAAATTAGAAAAATTGGGTTGGTACTTACGTTTGGTTTTCCTGGTGAAGTTGTTTCGCCGGTAACCGATGCGTGGAAGGGAAAATAAATGGCAATCGTTTGTAAAAAATCGTTACACTCGATGAATCGTGAAGCTGTTAGAGTTTATTCAAATAACCGAATAATTGATACACGTACATTCGCTATTACCGTGCGCGAGTGATCGTTATTTCTCGACACAATATACTTAACGCGATACTTGTGGTTCGATAAAACAGTAAAACGAAATAAACAGTGTGGACTTGAACAAAAACGGCAGAAAACAATTAAATTCAATTTCTTCTAAACTTTAGATAAATTCCGTATGATTAAAACTGAGAAAAAGTACATTCGAACTGAACTTAGACTGTTCGACCGTTTTTATTTTCAGTACTCACTCTGGACTTTGGCTGACTCTATAGGGTGGGGTTTCTCCGCGGTAATTATCGCCAACGGGCTGTCTACTGACTGCTCGGCGACTGACTGTACTATGAACTATCAACTATGAACTTTTAACTACAACTGCCTTTTTTCAGGCATTTTCCCGTCCTTATATAGGTCCTGGCGGGCTTAATTTTCTATGCGGGGGTTTCTTGGAATTATAATAGAACTCGGACTTTGGACTTTATCGATAATTCATTTTTTTCTTCTACCTGTGACGTCATCGTCGTTCGACTCTTTTCCTAAGTTGCATGCGAGGCGATACCACATGTCGTGAAATAGTTGAAGGATTATTCCTTGCTTAGGTGGCACGCGTCGAGATAGAGAAAGAGAGAGAGAGAGAGAGAGAGAGAGAGAGAGAGAGAGAGAGAGAGAGAGAGAGAGAGAGAGAGAGAGAGAGAGAGAGAGAGAGAGAGAGAGAGAGAGAGAGAGAGAGAGAGAGAGAGAGAGAGAGAGAGAGAGAGAGAGAGAGAGAGAGAGAGAGAGAGAGAGAGAGAGAGAGAGAGAGAGAGAGAGATTGATTGATTGATTGATTTGTTTATTATGCCTTGGCAAGCCTTTGGCAAAATGATACATTCAAAAGTGATACAAAAAATGATACAAAAAAAGTAAATAAAGTAAATAAGACTAAAAGTAAGATTAAATATAAATAGAAATACTATAATTAGAATATAAAATATAAATGAAAATATAAACTAAGAATATGCAATTAAAAACAATCTACACTAACATCGTTAACCCTAGCATGTATCTACATAGTTAAATAAATAAGTATAGATTCGATTCTTAAAAACTTCTAAACTCGGCGACGTAGTAATATTAGATGGTAATGAGTTCCAGAAATAAATGCCAGATAGCGAAAACCCTTCATGGTAAGTCGCTGTACGGTGAGAAGGGATGACAAAGCTTGATCGAGGCTGCCTTGAGGGTCGTTCAACTGGAGTTGTTGTTCGTGTAAATAATTCTTGTATGTAGGCTGGTGTACTTTGACGGACAACCTTAAACATAGCTATACCAAGAAAGTAAAGACGTCTTGATCGTACTGTGATCCAGCCAAGTTGACGTCTAAAAGTTGTGATATGAGTGTCCCGTCGCAAGTCAAAGATAAAACGAATACAATGGTTGACAAGGCGTTCTAATTTTGTATTTAGTTCATCTGATAAGTTGTGGTAGACAAGGCAGCAATAATCTAATTGAGGGAAAATAAGAGAAGTGATAAGTAACTTCCTTACTTCCATGGAAAGAGCATTGCGATGAAACTTCAACTTGTGAATAGTAAAATGCACTTTTTGTGATATATGCTGTACTTGAGCTTTCCACGACAAGTTACACTCCATAGTGACACCCAGATTGCGGGCTTCGTTAACGAATGGAAGAATAACACCATTTAGTGTGATCGGTAATATTTCAGAGAAATCCAGCTGGCGGGTGTAAGAATTACTGCCTAGTATAAGAATCTTAGACTTAGAAATATTGAGCTTGAGACCATTTGTTACCGCAAAGTTAGCTATAGCATGGACATCTTCAGATATCAACCTAATGCCCTGGTTGAGTTGTGACGGACAACAATCAAGATAAATTTGGGTGTCATCAGCAAATATCATGTGCTGTGAATTTTGTAATGCAGAACCGATGTCATTGATGTACAGCGAGAACAAGAGCGGTCCAAGGACAGAACCCTGCGGAACTCCTGACGTCGTAGGTAGCCACGTAGAGCAGTCTCCGTGATCATCAATAACTGCTTGAGTTCTTCCTGTCAGATATGAGAAAATCCAGTCAAGAACCGAATGAGAAAGTCCGATCTTCTTTAGTTTCAAAAGAAGTTGTAGATGCGGAACTGTATCAAATGCTTTACTAAAATCAAACAAAATTAGGATGGTCATGCGTCTTCTATCTATATTACGCCTAACATCTTCGCAAATACGCAGAAGGGCTGACTGAGTGCTGAACCCACTACGGTATCCTGATTGACGTGCATCAAATATCTTATTGCTATCAATCCAATCAGTCAGTTGTCTATGAATAAGCCGCTCAAGTATTTTCGACACTTCAGACAGATTAGCTATTGGTCTCGTATCTGATGGTGAGAGAGGCTTTTTTATTTTAGACAAGGGCCGAAGAAAAGCTTTCTTCCAGTCCTGAGGAAACTCTGAAGATACAAGAGAGAGGTTAAACATAGCTGTTAGGATAGGGCAAGATACCGTAAGCGATTTGAATAAAGAGAACATGGAAATACCATCGGGACCAGCTGCATACGATGTTGAGTTTGAGTTACCGGAGATAGTAAGATGTACTTGTGAGCAAGTAATTTCGGAAAAACTAAACGTTGGACGAACTGGCTGGATATTGGAACTGAGCCTACAAAACTCATCATGCGAACACGGTGGCAGTTGACTAGATATTTCAGAATAGAATGCATTGAGTTCCTGCGGTCTAAAAAATTGAGTGGGGGATGCAAAAGATGACTTGACGAGGCCGAGTTTTGCTAATTCTTTCCATAATCTGCTGGGATCTGTGTTGCTAGACAGCCTTTGAAAGTGGAAATCATTTTTTGCTTGTCTGAGATCCTTCTTAAGCGTGTCTCTATACTCTCTAAATATCGCCATATCGAGTACATTACTAGATCTTTTAGCGATCGTGTATAGGGTGTTACGTTGAGCCATACGATTTTTCA